>BRDA01007887.1:1354-22693 GCA_036984385.1 Crenuchus spilurus | reverse complement strand
TAAAAAATTTTAACGTGTGGTAAAAGTCTACATAGAATCGTTACGTCTGTTACGAAAGTAACCAGTGCTGAGCGTGATCACTACCCGAGAATACCGAACCAAATGAATTTTCTGGAGAATGTCGAGGGTTTAGAAGAAAACGACGAATTGAATTTAATCATTATTTTATTACAGTTAAGTTGTCACTTACTTTAATTTATTTACATCTTTACGTTTTTGTTGACTTTATTAAAAAAAAAGATTTAATACATAAATATTTCAAAACGTAAAATGAAGCAGCAAAAGAAGATTTGGGAGCTGTAAGAGGTCTTTTAAGTAAACCAAGCCATAAGAGCCCATCACTAGTGCGAGTCGTGACCAATGAAAGCATTGTCTGCATTGCTAAGATACATCTGAAAATGGTGTGCAATTTTAAAAAATAGCATCTACCGAAGGCAATTTTAGTCCGCTATATAATGTTTCTATGACAGTGTACGAGTTTTTATTATATAGGTGCAACATTCAAGCCACACCCAACCCACAACGGAATCCCCCTCCCCCATATACACTCCAACCCCAAATACCCCTCCCAACCCGGCCAGGGGTGTCCCTTATTTCAAAATCTGAAAGGTGGCAACCCTAATGACAACCCACTAAGAGTAGAAAGTGCTGATCTAGAATCAGTTGTAGTGATGATGACTGTCGTGAATCATTAATCTGATCCAAAATCTTATAAGTCATAATGTGACCTTAATTAACATCTGAATGAAATCTGAGTAGCCTGAGAAATATTTTGACATTGCATTTTTCAGGCGAAGGTCAGAGTAAGGAGCAAGGTCAACCAGAACAGAGAAGGCTAAAGCTATGCTAACAGGCTAGGATTAAACTAGAGAACAGTCTTCAACAAAACTAGAGAACAGACTAATGCTAACTACAGAACAGGCTAATGTTATGCTAGAGAGAAAATGAAGGGGAACAGGATTCAGTTAAGAAGAAGGTCCCGTGATTAGAGGGGTCCTGGGAGGATTGTGAGTAATTGAGTTTAGTGAATGCGGGGAAACTACAGAGGGAGGAAGCAAGGGCTGATGGGCGCGACAATTGACAGAGTCCATCTAGAGTAAGTGGAAATATGGTTTCTGGCTTAGTCATTTAATGGTTGCCTTGAATGTCTACATGTAAGAACACCTTCTTGCATCTTTCCATTTCCCAACTATCTTTCCATCTCTTCTTTCCTACATCTCATTTAATCCCCAGCCTGGAGGTAAGGCCCACACACCTTCATGCCTCATTTCACCTGCTCTCTTACTTGAACTTTTCCTAAAGACGTCTCCTGCTGGTCCCTCGTCTCTGTGCCGTTTCCTAACCCCTTCCCACCTCTCCTCACACTGAATTCCTCCCTGTCTTTCACCACATAATGCCTCTCCTAGGTGCCCTCTTTTCTTTCTTTCAACACGCCTGCTTCACTTTCCTTCCCTCAGTCTGTCTCGCTCTCTCACATTCCATCCAAGTTCCCTCTCGTTACTTCTTTATCCAAACAGAGCCTCCTGGAGAGCTTTTCCACGCACTTTTAACACATCTATCCATCTTTCTCCCCCTCTTCAGTGCTTCCCCATGCTACATCATGTCTAGTCTCTCAACACTTCAAAACACCTATCGTTCGTTCCTACGACCAGCCACTTTCTCTTTCAGCAGGTCTCTTGTACACAAAGAGTACTGGGGCTCTCGCTGCTCTTTCCCTTCTCTAACAAATCTATCCATCTTTCACTTTCATTCACTGTCTTCATTTCTTTCTCTCCAAACCAAAGAAGAACTGTCTTCTGCAGGCCTCATTCATGCCCTCTTTAATTTGTACTCATTTTCTCCTTGACTTCATTCATGACCCTTGACTTAAACAAATTAATTTATTCTTGATTTTACTCAGTGTGACATGACAGGTCAGGTGTGGGACCCTATGATCCAAGGGCCACATAAAATACACAGTCATATCAGAATATCATGTTCACCCTTTGTTTGAAATGAACTTGGTCCACGATGTCACAAATGTTCAGTTTGTCAAACTCAAACTCTCAGTTCCTGTGTTTTCTAGTAGTTCTTATAATTTTCTATTGTTCACTGTTCCCTTTGTGGTTTCACTGGTTGTAAAGCATGTAGCATGAAATTATCACCCAAATCTGTGTTTTACATTGTTAGTCAACTTCACTTCAACTCATTACCACCAATTTTACACTTATTTCTGGAATGTATGGTCAATATACATAAAATTATACCTCATTTTTGAGTAAAAATCAGCATTAACACAGGTCAACTTAACCCAAAGACCACAGAAAGGTTAACTATTAACATTTCAACATAATCAACTCATCCAAAGCTTCCAAACACAAACACAGATTCAAACACAGTTTCAAACGTCCAATATGTTAACAACTTACAGGTGACCACAGACTCCTGGCCAATTAGCAAAACACTGGTTTACAACCAGATGGATTGACAGCAGTGATGACCAATTACATGTTAGCAACAAGCGGCAGAGCTAATTGATGAGCTTGTGGGGCCTCTAAAGGGAAACAGGCTTCAGCTTGAGCAGTTGTTTTCTGCTGGGTCCTAGTTCTTGAACCGTCTCCATTTAATATAGCATAACAAAATTTTTGGACAGTAAAAATTGCAGGGGACCAAAACTGCCTTTTGAAAAATTGCAGGGGACATGTTCCCCCTGTCTCCTCCTAATTATGTCTGTGGTACTGAGAATGGACTTCTTATTCAGTGCCTCCTAATGGCATAACAATGGAGCCCCAAAGCCCACTGATGCCAGAGGGGAATTATGAGTCTGGCTAGTGGCACAGAGTAATCAACATGCCACAGTAAACAAGATAAACTTTATAATGAACACAGGAGCAACAACAAACGTGTCAGGGATCACTATTGAGCAAACACTCAAAAAACACAAAACCAAGGGTTATTCACTATGTAGGTGATCATAATATTATGACTGTGTAAACGGATGTTAGATATGTGTTGATATTAAATAACAGTCAAAGGTACATATACATTGGAAAAGAACTGTTAATCACTACACATTAAACACAAAGGTATGATGTAAGTACTGTCTTGTACTCAAAGGTACACTTTTCATAAATATATCCTCAAAGGTACCTTAACTGGTACAAAAACCATGGATACAACAAGAGGAAGGTACTCTATTGTACCTCAATAAGGTACAGCCCCAGCGACAACCTTTGTACTCTATAAGTACAAATCGGTTCTTTCTTAGTGTGTATCTAAATGCTATGATTTTAGTTTATTTGCTCAATATAGCATATTGAAAAATATGTTAAAAATAAACTTATATTTTATCTTGCATGTATGTGTTAAATTAAATAAACAAACAGATATTGTGCACTTAAATGACATATTTAAATTTAAAATGCATTTCTGCTTCACTGAACAATGTATGCAAGGTTTAAAACACTCCTCAGACCTCCTCATACTCACCGAATAGTGCCTCTTGCGAGTCTTGTCCACACACTTGCCTTGCAGGCATATCCTGCCCTTGCCGCATGGTGTGCCCTCCACAGCTGGAAGCTTCTTGGTCAAGCACACCATTTGGCCTTTCCTGATTACTGCACACCACAGGCGAGCACACACGTCCATGCCTGGGCATACTGTGTACTCAGGCCCGAAAGCTAGTCGGCACTGGCGCACTGCATCATAGCTCTGGCCTGGGAGCTCCTCAGGGCCCAGAATAGGCTGCCGTGGCATGTCCAGCAAGCACTCCGCTACAGAAGACAGAAAAGGAATGAGGAGTTAACACAATGAAGTGCTAGCATGTCAGCACCCATCAGATCTGGATTCCTCAAGCATTTCTTGGACAAATGGAGTAATTCCAGCTACCATATAAGTTCAGACCACTACAGGCATGACAGATTTGTGAAGAGATCAACAAGCTGTGGTTTACTGAACTGAGCTGCTACCATATGAACTTTGTGTATAATAGAAGTGAAACTGTAGTCTGTGAATGTGCCAACATTTTTAAAGACATGGTTTATAAGCTGTGGCTCATTCCCTGAAACTGATCAAATTTTCTTAAATGAGCTTAAACACGTCTGGTGTCCAAATGGTCTTTTTTTTAGTTTTGAACTTGAGCTTTATAAAATAAAAATAGATGCTTATAGCCACTAATTAGCAATTTGTGAGCTGGATGTTTAAATCATTAAGCCTTGTCAAAACTAATCCATATAGACTGACCTTTGATTTTTTGCCTCCAAAAGACATTTGCCCAGATCAACAGCATTTCAAATTGCCAACTTGAGCATGCTAGCTCACACAGAAATGTCTCCAGAAGCAATTACAAGCATATGTCTTGTACAAAATATAGTGCACTAAGTGCTGTAATATTCTAATAATGTGTGGGTTTGTTTACATTTGCATGGCTATGCCACTGTCTCTGAAATGTCAGTGCAGTACCAGGAAGTACTAAGTTTAAACAGGAAGAGAGAAGTATATTCTGATGCCTCTGCAGGCAGCCAAGTGAAAATGTAAAGCTAAATTCCTTTATGGATATAGTATAACCCCCAAATTAGCAGGCATTAACAGCCCAGTCATGCTCTGAATGCTCAGTAATAAAAACAGCAACAAGCATTCATTGGTTCACTGTGTGATATCAATGTTTTCAAAAAGCTGCATTTGTCCATCCACATAAATCTCCATTGTCTGACCACAAAAGTCTAGTCTAATCTAGTTGAGATTACATAACTCAGCACAGTATGAGGGGAGTATGTGATGATTTAGGGCAGAGGTTTGGACAGTGCTAATTGGTGTGGTATAAGCTTACATTATCACTTGCTATAAATGAAGTTGTTCAATGGTCCACAATTGACTTCATAATGTAGAGTAATGTAGCTAATATAACAAGTTAATATAAAATTGTCTTGCTTATGTAAAATGGGCAAAAGAAGCATGTCTTGGCTGACTGCATTTCGGTAAAGATTTTTTGCTTTTCATTATAAAATTCTTTAAATCACTTTAAATGAGTCATGAGGCAGAGTCACACCATTTCCGTCATCAAAGAAGTCTGTGATGGTGGCCGAAGTACAGCGGCTCCAGGGCTTGGAGGCATCGATGGATGTCAGGATAGATGACATAAGCCTTTTGTCCTCCATGGAGCCAAATCTTTCCTCACAGAACTTGGAGTCATCATGAGACAAGCCTAGAAGGTGCCCTAAAAACAAACCACATTAGAGTTCAATTATGAGGGTTTTATTTTTATTTTTATTTTTTTTATTCACTAGAGAGTAATCCAAGGCCTGAGTGTTCCCCGAGGTGTGCTTTTTAAGATACATAAATTATAAAATGCCAAAACATAAGGAGATGCCAAATGATGTTTTTGTTTCTCTCATATGGCTCCACTCATAAAACTTCTCAGAAATGGTGCCAAGACTATTTGGGGAACTCTGTTCACACTTTGCCCAAAACTCTTCAGTGGAGGTGCAGAGGGTAGAATTTATTTGTTCAAAAGCATAAGAGGTAATTGAGTCATCACCATAAGTATTATTTACAGTTACATTTAATACATCTTTCTCCTTCTCACATTCCCAGATGGAGAAAAAACATAAAAGATAAAACTTCAAAGAATGATTTGGAAAAAGAAAAAGAGAAGTGATACTTATGTTGAAGTATGGGTGTTGTTTCAATGTTTTCCTCAAGTAAACTTGAAGTATGGAGCCAAATGTTCTTGAGTAAAAAAAGTATCAACATTTTAACATATTCATAGTCTTAGACACTAACGTTTAGCCAAAGTTAAATTAGCATAAATAGAAATATTAGAGTAGCTTAATTTTACATTGAAATGAATTTGATTAGATGTTTTCATAGAAACAAAATATTACAATGTATCACAACTCAATGGGACTTTTTGTATCAGTCTTTGTAATATGTATAGTGAAGGTTTAAATGAAAAAGTAAAAAGTACAACTCGAAATCTGAAAAAGTTGGGACAGTTTGAAAAATGCAAATAAAACAAACATTGTTTCTTCCTCTCACTTTGACTTTTATCTCATTGCAGACAGTATGAACACATTAAGAAAGAATTATGAATACATTTGAGCGATGAAGTGTTTCAGGTGTGTCTTGTTCATTACATTTTTCCTGCAACCACATCTTAAGATGTGCAGCAGCACAATGTTGTTTTGTTTCAAAATTGTCCAGACATTCTTTATTGGGGACAGGTTGGGACTACAGACAGGCCAATCCAGTACTCACTTCTGCAGCCATGCCTTTGTAATGTCTGCAGTATGTTCTTTTGCACTGAAAAATGCATGGATGTCTTTGGAAAAGATGTCATACTGTACCATGACAGACCCTTGCTTTTGGACTTGTTGTTGGTAACGGTCTTGATGGTCCTATTTGGTCCAGGACACACAGTGTCCATTTCTTCCCAAAAAATCTGGAATACTGATTAATCTGTCCACTGCTCATGTTTCCACTGTTGGATAGTCCATCACAGATGCCTCTGAGCCCACTAAAGTCAACACTGTTTCTGGACTTCTTTCTTTAGTTTGAAGTGGCATTTGTAAATGTAACTCTATATGGTAGACAAAGGTTTGCTACAGTAATCCTTTGCCCATGTGGTTATATCAGCTAGTGGTGAACAATGGTTCTTGATGCAGTGCTGTCTGAGAGATCGGAGATCATATGTGTTCAAGTTAGACTTGTATCCTTGCCCTTTATCCACTGAAATTCCTCCAGACTCCTTGAATTGTGTTATAGAGAAATAAATATACAAATCCCTTTCAATGTTTCTTTGAGGAATTTCTTTCATTTCAATAATTGTTGTAAATATTTCAAAGTTTGTTGACAAACTTGAGATCCACTGCCCACCTTTTCTGAAAGACACTGTAGATACTGTATTTGTATCAAATCATAAGTATAATCACCTGTTGACGTCACCTGTTTGAAATCACATCAGTATTTTGGTTTTTTACTTATTATTAGCTCTGAATTGCACTGTCCCAACTTTTTTGGAATGTGTTGCTGATGATGTACCAATCTCATGTGCGACGGTGAAGGCAGCATGCAGGCCATCGTCCTCGATGACAGCACAGCTCCTCTCTGGAGAGCACACGGTGCCTACGTCAGCCATGCCCAGCGTGTCACACGAGTGATGCCCACACAGGTCCTGCACAGAGCACATACAGACACATGTGACTCGGGTCCTACTGAGACTATCATGTTCAATCACATTCTGATGAACACAAACACACATCCCACATGTGCACAAACTGTCCTACTCAGTGCCCTCTTCATTGAAACATGATGATGTAACAACACTTTTACTTGCTTCATTGCAAGAATTTGTGGATACAATAACAGCAATGCTCTTTTGCTTGTCTTTCCTGTCTTTCCATCTGTTTACAAATAAGTCTTTGAAATCTGTAGACCAGATGTTACCAATTTTATCCACAAAAGGGCAGAGTGGCAGGTCATCATTCCAGTCAAATAAGAACAAACCACATGAAAATAATCAGTTTGAAGACCAAGACCAAGTCAAATAAGGTGTGCTTCTGCTTGAACATGATCATGTCCAGCCACACCCGCTCTTTGTGGATAAGACTGGTGACCCGTGCCAGCCTTCCTGCTCCAGTTCTCATGGCAGAGTTGATTGAGAGGTTGATAATTAGCACATGATTTGAATGAGGTGTATACTGTTGCTTGCAGATACACTGGCATATTGGTTCATTTACACATTCACTCATGCTGGGTTCCAGTGGACTCAGATCTCTGGAAAATATGCCATTATGTGAAACCTTCAGTGGAATGGAAGATGGAATTCATACAACGAAACTGAGCAAGGTCAACTTTGGCTGAGTTTGCTGGTATAATATAAAATGGTAGCTTGCAGATACTACACAAGTACTGTATTGTGTGATATGCTGTGATATAATACTTAATGGAGCTTTTCTTAGTAGCATTCAGTGCTGCTGTATCATTGCTTATAAGGAATTCTCATAAGAAAATGCACCTGGAGAAAACTGTGAGGGAAACTGATTAGCATGTAGATTATATGCCTGTACAAATCACACCCCATAGTAGTATGATTCCTATAACCTCACAACAGTTTAATTATTTTCTAAAACTAGGTGGCAAAGGGGCTGTCCTAGGTATTAGGGCTGGAGTTGAGGCTCTTCCGTCCACAGAAGAAAGGGGCGTGGCACTCCTGGCCACTGAGGAAAAGGGTGTGGCACTCCTGGCCACCAAGGAAAGGGATATAATAAAGCTGGACCAATAGGAATGTGAACAGAAGGAGTGAATGTGTGTGTGAATGAGTGAGGGAAACTGAGCTCTGATGAATGGTGGAGCGAGGGAGACAGGTTGGGAAGGGTGGAAGCGTGACAGTGGTTACAGCAGCAGCCACCTCTATTTGCCAAAACAAGAACAATATGTCTGCCTGTCTAAGGACTTTTTTATTAATGTTGGAATTTATTCTAATAGTGTTTTTTTCTGGGCATAAACACTACTGTCACTCAAATGTTTGGGGTCATGAACATTTTCCATGGAAGCACACTTTCATGTCTGAAAAATTCTTTGATCTAGATATTTAGAAACTATGATGAAATCCACAGAAGCTCCTGCTACAGATATTCAATCTTCTATGGTAAGGTGAGGTAGGATAGTGTCACTGCGTTTTAGTTCAGATTTTTTGTCTCCCACAATTTGTTTGGACATGGAATGCATGTTAGTGGAAGGTGTAAATACGGTCCCCGTAAACACATTCAGACTGCACGTCTGGAGTACTGAATTGGAAATAACTGACTTCTGAGTACTATGGAGTGCAGCATCAAGCCCTCTTGCTTCCCCCCTGAGTTTTAGTGCTTGAAGCTGATAGCTATTGATCTATCCTCTCTCCCACACAGATCTATGTGAATGAGTCCTGAGGGCCAGTGACTGTTCCACAGAGAAGAGATCAATTAGTCAATCAGCTTTATTGTGCTCTCAAAATCACAATCTGACAAAAACACACACATGCATGCAGGCATACACACACCACACAGAAGTGCCATGTTGATTCACATGTGGGCTAAATGCTCAGGCAGACATACACATGTGCCAACAGCTAAGCAAACAAACACAAAAACCTTTAATGACAGACTGATTTTTCCCAGAATGGCCACTGACAGCTTGCGGTGTTAGAGCCTCTCTGGATATATGTTTACCTTTTTACTAACGCCAGGAAGAAACAAACTACAGTCTGTTTCAGCATATCATACACACACGCATAGAAGTAGACACACACACACACACACACACACACACAAAACCACATTAGAGAAAACACTCTTAAACCTCAAGGCCCCTGGAGACCAGGTGAAGGAACATCAGCAGTGACTTATATGTACACCGTGTAAATACCCTGATGGCCAACGTTTGGGTTATTACATCAGTGGAGAGCATGTGTAATGTATATTCAGTTGAGAAACAGGCCACTGTGAGGAGAGGATTCATTTTCCAACAGGCTAAGGTTGTGTTTATAGATGGTGTATCAATTCTTATAAAAAGTCCCTCCACCTACATGCTTACGACTCCCCATAAAATGTGTCTAAAGTGTATATGTACAGTATTTTTGTACAGTATATGCATTAACTGTAATTAGTAAGGCACTAGAAAAGAAAAGCTTGAAGAAATGAACAAATAGATACTATACTATAATACTATATTTTTACACTCTGCAGTAAAAATATAAAAGGTTCCCTCACTTTTGTGCCTCACAAGAAGGTGCAAGCAGCTCAATTATTTCAGCATAAGCAAATCTAACACAATACTCAGTGAGGTATACAGAATTAGTAATAGATTAGAGTAAAAAAAAAAAACAGCATCCTATTGTAACATCATGTCTCCTCTTTGGTTTAATAAAGAAACCTCCCATGTTTGCACATGTCCAGCCTCACTTCCTCCTCCAAAGCTTACACCTGTATTGAACTATGAATAGCAACCATAACAACCACAGTAAATATCTGCTGATTGATAACCTGCAAGTGTAGCCAATAAATGTACAAAAATGGATGATTTTATGATTTCTAAATTACTCCTCATGTTTTCTTGTATGCATAAATGCACAAAAAGGTTTAAATGTGTGCCAACTGAGATATAAATGTGATAACAGCATTTGAGGAGTTCTGATACACATTTTTTTTAAACAGGTCTATCAAACTTGACGTTTACCTTAGATTCTGTATAACTGTTTATGACTACTTGTTCTTTTTTCTACTACTCTTGTTTCATGTGTGCTTTTGTTTTAGTACTTTACCTAAAATGCTTTGTTTTTGTCTTTATTTTTGTTTTATTTGCTTTTATTTTATGTGTAAGGTGTCCTTGGGTACCAATAAATAAATAAATTCATTAATTTAATAATATAAAGCGCCAATAAATAAAATGTATTATTATTATTATTATTATTATTATTATTATTATTATTACATTAATGGACTTTTGAGGAGGAAGCTTGTCCATTTATTTTGTATAACAGGACAGCTCAGCAGCTGTTATGCCTTATATAATAAACACTAAAAAGCTACTTTACTAGTCCCGCATGCTGGTAATACATCCTTCCAAAACAATCAACTAGCTAAATCTGTTTTATTTATTCAACAATTATCATCAAAAGAATTATCATGTTTACAATTACTGTTAATTAAATGTCTATTTATTGCAATTAATCCTGTAGTATCAAAAACAAAAGATAGACAGTGGTCAAGACAGAACCACTGCAGCCCACTGGGGGGCTACTGTGCCACGGGAGAGGAATGATTTGTGTAGGATAGTGTCATCTCAAAATGAACACTAACAATTTGTGCCCAATGGAAATGACAAATCACCCCAAGGTACCTCAGGTCACCGAATCATATTAACCTTGATTAGCAATGTATCAAAGTATAGTATAGAATCAAGAATATGTAATGTTAGCAAGTTAAAGTTATAATAAGTCCAGATATAGTTATAACTAGTTTCATACTGGAAATTGTCTATTAATTAATGCAATGTAGAAAAAGCTTGATGGACAAATTTAAAATCTGACACTGCAGCTTCTACTGTTACCTCCTCCCAACTTCTCCTGGGTGCAAACTTCATTTTGCAGTGGTTCTACTCTATCATTTTGGTATTAACATTAGACTATGATGGGTTTTACTTGAGTGAGAACCTCACTATTTGAAATCAACAGCTAGTGTACTATGGAAATAGTCAATAGTGAAACTGAGAAGTTTCTTAGAGGTTTAACCACAGATGCTTATGCAAAATGAATGATACCTACATTCCATTAAATACAGACAGACTGAATAATTAGTAGATTAGCATCTACACTGTTGCGGTCCTGAGATTTAACTACACAAGCTGGTGTGAGATTAACGATATCCATACTGCCATATCATGCTGAAAAACTGAAAACTTGACATGCTATCCTTAATTTCCCTTCTCCTCCCTTCGTTTATAGGCGACCATTCTCTTTTGAGATCCATCAAACCATTTTTTACTTCTTATAACACTCTCAGTCTTGTGTATCCATTTCTTCTATGTCTATGGACATACTGCAGACACATGAGAGACGAGAAGGGACAGAAACAAACAGACAGACAGACAAGCTGGGGGCAATGGCAAGACATATCCATAGACAGCGATTTGAGGAATTCTCTTGGCTGCTGACCAAGGGCCTTGAGTCAGCCAGAAGGAGGATGGGGGAGGCCACGAGGAAATGAAAGTTTAGGAAATATTCAGGCAAAACAATATTGGCAGCTCTAGTAGAGAGGTATGTAGGTCACGAAACCATCAAAATAGTGGCTGGGTGTCTTGGCATTGGCTGAGTCAGTGGTGGTGCATGTTCTTTTGGAGTTAGAATAACAGTGTCCTGCATATCTGCATTTAATATGGTGTCAAACATCTTAGCCTCAGGGACTAACCAACAGTCTGCCCAATCTGACATAAAGGAGTGACAGTCTGTCAATCAGAGGAGCCGACTAATGAGGTAGCATTTGTGGACACAGATGAGAGGCCAATCAAAACAGCTTTGGGCAGGAAAACTAATAGTGGCTAGAAATGAAAGATGATGGAAATAGTTTACAGCTGAACATGGACGCTAAAGAGATGCAGATGGACACAGAGAAAGATGGCTGACACATGCACAAACACAACTTCAATTATATGGTGTTTTCAACCTTTCCTAACGTTCACAGTCTGTAAATATCACTCTGTCTACAAATTCAGAAAAGAAATGGCTGGCTACATGTAAAAAACAGTTGAGGAACAGTTTGTTGACGTCATCAATGTAGACTTCAGCTCAATATGAAGAACTTTACAGTTGATTGAAAAAATCCACTTGGATCAGCCATGAACAAAAATGGATCTAGCAGTCAGGAAATACGACACCAACAGCCACTTGGCAGAACAAGGACGAAGGAACTGGGAAAGGTTTTCAAATGTCTCCCTAAATAAAGATCAGAACTGTCTGGACTGGAGGGTGGCCAGCAACAAGATGGATGGATACAATCAGAAAAAAGTCATTTACAAGCCTATAGACCCAAACAGAAGACAGGATGCTCTGGAGAAACGCTATCCATGATGGAACCTACCAATAATCAAGTGACATAATGATTCCAAGTGTATTTGCATGAAGTCAGGTTCCTTAAACAATCAATAGAGAAAGACGAAGCAAGGTAACACTTAACTGGCATGTACTGCACATAAGGCTTAAACACTACAACTCATCTTAACACTGACATAAACCTACATAAACACTGATGTAGGCTTTTTTTTATGTAGGTTTATACCAGTGATCATGACATACTTATGTACTGTAAGTGTCAATATGATAACAGTAACAAAATGCTACATGCTGTGCAAAGAATTACCTAGATGAATAAAGATGCCTATCACATGTATTTCAAAGTCAAACCATGACCAAACAAGACAGCCTATAGCACCATTCCAAGATAGGTCTTGACTCTTGGCATTGGCATCAGTTAGCTTGGCATCAATTCAGAGCAATGTTGAGGAGAGACAGACAGGAAGAGTGGTTGAGATTGAGAGATCTCAGGATACTTGATTCTAGGTGTGACCGACACTACGGGTTTCTGTCAGCTGGTTTTGATTTGTTGTTCTTCTCAGTCTTGGGAAGAAAAGTAAAAAAGTGCTTTCTCTATGTTCTATGTTTTCTCTCTGATTTTTCATCACTAACCCATTACACTTCAGTCTTGTTATTCACTGTTTCACCTTTTATATGCAAGTTTATACCAGTTGACATGTCGGGCTTATGTAGATATCATGAACAGTAAACTACTTTAAAGTGTTACCAAAAGCTGTAAGTGCAAACCCAAGCTGTCAACACATAAATAGGATCTTGCAATAAACACGTCAATAAAGCAGCAACTGGGAACTAGCTGTATTCCCAGAGAGTCTGGATACTGTGATACAAGATATCATGAACTAAAATGAATAAAAGGCCTCTCTTCCCACTATGTAAATAGAGAAATGGGAGTCACTCAGCAAGGCTGATACCAAAAAAACAACCTTCTTGTCCTATTGAGTTTCTGAAAAGTGTCCGGAACTGATCCCGTGGTGTTGCTGCTTGGCACTGGACACACATCTCCTGGCCAGCCAGCCGGCGTCATGGATGGAGCAGCCCGTCATGTGAGGATTCCAATGTGCTGTCAGCGTGCTGTATAGGAACTGAAATACAGGATGTTTTAAATACCCCAGCCGACTATGACATACATGAAGGGAGACACTTTCAGGACTTGCAGCTAGCAGGATGCCTCCAATTTTCAATATTACAAATAAAAACAAATATGTATGCAGTCATATAAGACTAAAAAGATACACAAATTAAACAAATGGTTCTAATCATTTCTATCAAACACTACAAGTCAATAGTCACTGAAATAGCCCAGGTTTTTCCATTAAAATACCTCACCAAAATGTCTCTCAATCTGCATCCAGATGTTAATTAAGGTCTCACATTACAACAATAACAAATATTCATGTAGCTGAAGCTGTCTGTCATCTTAGACAACTGACTGCTGATCTGGAATCACTTTTAGTGATGATGACCAAGATGAATATGTATGAATCTCTTCTAAGATCAGTCTTCTACCAGCTCTGCTGAATTTAGTGATACTTGATTAATAATTTTATAATTAAGACGCAATGTGTCTTAAATGGTTATGAGTGAGACGTAATGTAATCTGAAGTAGGTTAGAGAGTATTTGTAAAATTTGATGGAAAATACTGGACTATTTTAGGTGACTATTGAGTTCTAGCATGTAAACATATACAGTAGTATGAAAAAATTTGAGCACCCCTGATAATTTTCATGATTATTCATGCAAAGTGTGCTGAATGATGCACAGTGACACCATCTGCAGCGAGATGATGTTATAGGTCTTTGGAGCTGGTCGGTGGGTTGACTATGACTATGTTCTCACAATCCTTCGCCTCTGCCTATCTGAGATTTTTCTTGGCTTGCCACTTTGGGCCTTAACTAGAACTGTGCCTGTGGTCTTCCATTTCCTCACTATGTTCCTCACAGTTGAATCTGACAGCTGAAATCTATGAGATAGCTTTTGGTATCCTTCCCCTAAATCAATCTTTGTTTTCAGTTCATTTGAGAGTTGTTTTGAGGCTCCCATGTTGCCACTCTTCAGAGAAGATGCAAAGAGGAGAAAAACATGCAATTGGCCACTTTAACCATTTCTTATGATTGGATTCACCTGTGCATGTAGGTCAAGGTTCATTGAGGTATTCAAAGGTATTCAAATCAATAAAAGGACAAGGTGCCCAAATTTACGCACCTGCCTAATAATTATTGCACACTTTCTGTAAATCCTATAAACTTAATTTCACTTCCCAAATATCACTGTATTTGGCTGCTATATGATATATTTAACTGAAATTGCTGATCCGAACAACCAATGATTTACAAAGAAAAATTAAAATTAACAGGGGTGCCCAATTTTTTTCATACCACTGTAAATATGATTGGGTGAATCATTGCTTTAAGAGAGCAGTGTTGGATTTTTCATAACTGAGTATTCTCTCACACTGCCTCTAATGTATTAATTGCATACTGTATACATTGTAGATACAGTATACATATCAGTAAGTGTATGAATGTACAGTAGATAGTATGAGACTGCAGCAGTGAGTCATAAGGTCAACAGAAATGGAAACAATTCAGAGTGTGAACACTGCCACTTGTGTCTCATTGTGAAACCTCCCATCACAGCCCCGTCTCTGTCTTGTCCACGTGCCGTTTGTTTATGTCATGTATGCTGTTCTGAGTAGCTGCACCTGTCTCGTGTTTTCACAGCCCTGGTTCCCCATTTCATGTCTGATTATGTTTGGTTAATAAGTTCTCTCATGTGTTTGTCATTGTATTGTCTTTCTGGAATGTCACAGCAACACTTTGGTTCACATCCCAGTATCTTTGATATTAAATAAAGAAGTTTAAGTCATTTGACTCATCTACACTCTGGAAGATTGACATTTTAATGACCAACAAAGACTGTGACACATAAGGGAGCATATAAACCAAACATAATCAGACATGAGATGGGGAACCAGGGCTGTGAAATCATGAGACAGGTACAGCTACTCAGAAAATGATGGGGGTAGGACTAAGACATGATGTAAACAAACGGCAAATGTGGACAGGTTTCACACTCATCTAGTGATTCAATGCCAATGTACTGATACACTTGAGTATAACAATAAAAAACCTACTGGTTTTTAACAGTTTACATGTAAATATTGGAAGCAGACAGTGTTTTGAAAAATTCCATAGATTTACAGCAATCATTGTAAAAACCTGCCGTGCCACTGGGAAATTAAATAATGTGGCCCTTTTCATATTTTCATTTTGTTTGTATAAGCTGTTTTAGTTTTCTACTAATTCTCTAATTGATCTAATTAATTATATGCCTTTGCATACAACTGAATATTAAATATTTGAACTGATTTTGAATCATTCTAATGACAGTCTCAGGGCTGTTCTCTCAGTCAAGAAGTCATGATGCCCTTCATCTGAATCAATTGTAGGCCATGGCCTCCCTGTGGGCCACAGTACTTTGACATTTATTTTACATAAACACTTATTTTGTTAACTATATGAAATTCATCAGTCATGTGGTTGTATTGTTGTGTGATTATACAGTTCAACAGGCTACTTCCACTACCGTTTTACATTAGTTTACATTGAAGTGTTCAGTCAGCTGTGTGGCGGTGAGCTACAAAAGGTTGGGAATCACCATTCTATGAGATAAAAATGAAAATGAATTACGTATCACTCAAGTGACTCAATTCAAGTCAACGTAGAGTCTATTTAGTGGAACACCCAACCAAATACAAAGTCACTACTGGCACATCTGACACAGTTTCTCTCTGCAATCCTGTTCTCATCTTCAGTGAGTTTCCCTCAACACGCTGTCAGTCATTGTCCCACGAGCTGACAGTAACAGCATTGTCCTCTGTCTTCGGCAGTGACCCGCAGCGTCAGACTGCTCATGTATCTGTCCCCCCTGTGATATAACATCTTATAAACGCTTGCTCTCATAAATGTGCCCTCTCAATGTGTCTCTTGTTCTGGGTCACTTTGGTATGTGCCCAGCTCCATGGGCATCATTGCATGCCTCAACTCATATTCAAACAGAAAGAGGGGCACAGGGATTCTGGGAACTTTATATGTGTAGGAGGGCTTGTATTGTCTCTATAAAATGTTCTCGCCATTCTTTCCACGCTACAATGTGGTTCAAAGATCCAGTGCCGCAGTTGCTTTGGGTTCTCATTACTGCATGAATGAGGCAGTGTAGATTGGACACTCAGGGAATAGAGAGTGTGATGTGAAGCGCGTGTTGGTGAAGGCTGTGCCAACTCTGTCATGTCCTGGTCACATTCTTGAGGAGACTATCTTCCCCCACACTAAATGAGGAACACTCCGTGGAGTCATATCAAGCTTGTAGAAAGTTCTCTGATTATCCTTTGAAGTACTCTGAATGGTAAAGGGAAAAGGCTGAGGTTTAGAGGTTTCTGAGACTGGATCATTTGCTTTTATAATCTATGGAAGGCACAACAACAGGATAATCAGAGTGAAGCTCTAGAAGAACCAATTCTAGTTTCCTAAAAAAACATCTGCCATCATACCTACTAGAGTTGCAGTGGTAACCGGTTTCACGGTATACCATGGTATTAAAATGCACGGTTATCATAATGTGGGCGTTTGCTCATTACCGGTAATAAAGGAAAAAGGCAAACCAGCTGAGACTCTCACATGCGCAACTCCACTCCGTCTTGGCCACTGGCACCACACTCAAGCACACAGCATCAATTCAGCCATGTGGGACTACTTCAGATACTTGCAAAAACGGATGCGAGGATGGGTATCACATTTACAAAGTCTGTGGACGTAAAGTGGCAGCTAAAGGAGGTGTGTGAGCTGAACAAGGTTCTGGTGACTGAAGCAACTTTATTTGTATCAGCGTTATTCCAAGAAAAACTCAACAGGACACTGTGTAAGAATGAACAAAAACAAACGGTTGTTTATTACCAACTGTACACGTGATAAAATGAAACAAAAATTAAACTTGTAAACCATGATTAGGTTGTACTAAATATATGCTGCAAAACAAACCGTAACGCTAAAATGTTTACTACCAGAATCTTACTGAACATTGAACTGCTTAAGGCCCTGGACAGGAGCCACTTAACTCTTAAAGTGACAGTGCAACTATTTTCATATGCAGGAATTTTTCATATGGTGCTTGGGGCCCCGAGTGGCTCAGCGGGCAAAGATGCTACCACTATGACCCGAGGATCGCGAGTTCGAATCCCGGTCATGCTGTTTGCCATCAACAGCCGGGCCCAAGAGAGCAAAAATTGGCAGTGCTCTCTCTGGGCAGGTAGATGGCGCTCTCACTCTCTCTATCACTGTCACATTGCAATGTCTGCTGGCTCAGGCATCTACTGATTGGTCCAATCAGAGCTGGGGACCCTGTGTGCCTTCCTCCGAGCGCGTTAGGCTCTCCAGCGACGGTGTATCAGTGGCAGTTTGAAAAAGAAGCGCTGGCTGCATCACACGCAACGAAGGAGGCTTGTGCTTGCTTGCACCGAAGGAGGCTTGTGCTTGCTTGCACCCTCCTAGAGTCAGGGACATTGCAAAGTGATGGGGAGAGGCCTAACGGAGGGGATGGGCTAATTGGCTACTACTACATTGGGGATAAAATTGGCAAAAATCTAGAAATTAAAAAAAAATAATAAATTGTGATTGAAGACATTTGTATCTACATAAACAGTACAAGTATCACTTCCAGCATCTTAATACTAAATTACGCAGCAGTAAATACATACAGTATATACACTTCTTATGAAAAAGTTTATGAGCAAATTTATATTTAAACAGTGCAAAAGATGATCCTTATGTTTTGGCTCCTATTTTTTAAAGGAGGCATTTTATACATAACTGTCATTAAAGATAGTTCCAAGTTTCAGCTACAATAAATAGTTTGTTAAAACTTGTTTGTTGTTATTTCTTTAAAAGTCAGTGTAACTTTTTATACAATTTAATTTTTCTGAAATACTGGGATAGAATGTGTTTCTGAGGTGGTTATCTTACCGTGAAAATCTCATACCGTTTTTATTTTATATTATTATTATAACCCTAATACCTACAAGCAAATCCATGAGCAGAAAATAGATTCGGGTTCTAGAGTTGAGACATGTTTTAGAGTGTTGGACAGCCCTGGTCAAATGGCAGGATTTGATGACTTTTGTTGATGCTTTAGAAGTTACTCAGGCTTGAAAATTTGATCTGTTTAATTTTTGGAAGATATAAGGAATCCTTGGAGTGATGCTACAGAATAACCTCTTCTTGTTCCCTAAAAAACATGACTGACCTTCTGGATTCATACCTACTTGTGCACCAAAAATCTAGGAGCTGAAATGAGATTCACATTCTAAAGCTAAAGATCCACTTGATGTTTGGACAACACTAGTTAAATTACAGATTTTGTTAATTTTCTAAGTTAGTAACCCTAAACCTAACTCATCTTCTATCTTCTATGATTTAAATATGGCATTTTCTGGATATTTCGGTGTCTAGTTACTATTTACTTTTTTAATTGAACACACTTGAAGAACATAAAATATTTTATGTGCTATACATTTGCACTATATTTTACATTTTTGTTGTTTTGTTACATTTTCCCTGTGATATGCTACATTTGGCAAATCATAATTCAAATGTACTGAATTTTGTTCTCGGGAGAGGACACTTTAACTTATTTTCACTTAGAAGAACTACAAAACATTTGATCAAGGGGTCTCCAAACTTTTGCATCAGTCTGTAAATTCTCTGATGATTGGTACAGGTGGGTGAGAAATATCTTTTCCTGATAAATGTAGACTTCAGTCACTGTATGTAAACTGCTAAGTGAGCAACAGCTGGGAGGAAACAGAGGATCATTCCGGGAGTCAGTTTCACACACTCAACACTTCAGTGTGCCAGCTCGGCTGCTCCTCCTCTTCTGCTCTGCTCACCACGGCCTACTGACATGACACAGTCAACCACAGCTACCACACACACACACACACACACACGTGCACAGACACATCTCCGCCAGGTGTGGAAGTGCTGCTCTGCCAGAGAACACACCACTGGCACTCATTTGCCCTGTGCCAGGCCATTGCTGTGTGGCACTGCCAAGTGAAGCTGCCTCTTAGTGGAATCCGGTGTGGCAAAGCTTGCCAAGAGGAAGCTACGTCAACAGCGCTTCACAGTGCCAAGCTAGTGCACCTCAGAGCAGATTCCACAGAGAAGTGAACACTATCTAAGCATGGAATCTCAGTGCCAAGAGAATCATGGAGCTCAACAAGACCTTGCATGACTTACATGCACCGCAAGCTTCGTCAGGCAATGGGACATGGCAGGCAATGGAGGTAGGGGGCAGGGGGGTGACTGCCCACTAACCACATGAGAGCGGTGCGAGAAATGCACGAAGCTTTGTACTTCGCTGTTGGTTTTCGTCAGAAGAGAGGAAACTTAGACAAGTGTGGTCTCAGCTCATGGAAGGATTTTCAAATGGTGGATCTATTTGTTTTCCTGACAGCTCCAGCTCTATAGAGAGCGAGAGGGAGTGTGTCTGTGTGTGTGTGCGTGGGGGGGTTGCAGTGGAGTTGAGGACTGTGGTTTGAAGTAAAAAAAGCTTAACATCTCAGCCAGAAGCTGATTTGAATGCTGACTGGTCAGCTGTGCTGGAATGTGCACACACTGTGAGAAAGATCACGCGCGATCTGGAGGCAAAAACTTGCCGAAGGGCTGGGAGCATTACTCCAAAAACTGATGCTGGTGTCCCCCTTCTGAAAGACGGAGATCACTTCATAACTGCTGAACACGGAGGAGAAGAAAGGAGGAAGAAGAAAACAACTTTTGAAGTCTTGATTGTAAAAATTCAGAGGGTGTGACTTAATTATGTCGAGTCTGGGCCATCATCAGCTTCCAGTCAAAAATATGTATTTGCACAAGAATTTGGAAACTCTTGGCACTGTTTCTACTTGGCTTCACATATACACACACACCCCAGATATTATACACATGCTTTCTGTATTAAATATATCAGCTTTTCCTATTATTAATGAAATACATAGAAGGCACATGTGGATATGGACAATGTGTCTTTTCTGCACATGAATCTCTTTTTGGGTGTTTTTGACATTAATCACACCTACACACATACACACACAAGTGCACACTTTGCACAGGTGCACTTTTTGCTGTCTACACTAGATACATAAATGCTTGTTTCTCTGAATTATGATGACATTACATACACATTCATTCATTTCATGGTGTCTTCCCTAAATCTTAACTAGCCTAACCATCACCCTTAACTCAATCCTAATCCTTACCAAAGCCCATTAAAACATGTCTTTGCTATAACAATTAAGCTGTGACCCCCATAAGGAAGAAAGGAGTGTGTGAGCAGGTTTTGGTTCCCACTATTTGGTATAAAACCTGTTACACACATATACATGCACACACAAACACTCATCTACATAAGACATACATACATTTCCTACACTGAATATCAACACATGCGCAGTACATTAAGTCTCTCTCTCTCCCTCTCTCTCACTCTCTCTCACTCTCTCTCTCACACTCTCTCATTCTCTCTCACTCATTCGCACTCTCATTCTCTCTCTCTCTCTCACTCACTTGCACCCTCATTATCTCTCTCTCTCACTCACAATCTCATTCTCTCTCTCTCTCTCTCTCTCTCTCTCTCTCTCTCTCTCTCTCACTCACTCACAATCTCATTCTCTGTCTCACTCTCT
>BRDA01007886.1:19834-35728 GCA_036984385.1 Crenuchus spilurus | reverse complement strand
GACGTACACACAACAGTATATTATTGATCACTTATTTTTTGACATTTTAGGGGAAGCTGAGCTTCCCTTGCAGTCTTAGAGCAATCGCCTCTGCTTCAAAGCCATACCACTAGGAATAAACTGGATCAAATGCTCTAAAACCATTAGACAGTAACACAAGCTCACTTGAAAGCATAACATTGTCTAAATGACTGAAACTTTTTCAAATACCTTCACTTCCCTCACTGTTACCCTCCTTCTCTTATTCCTCTCTCTGTGTAGGAGAAACAGTATTCTGAATGGATGGCCGCCTGTAAGCTGGCCTCTAAAGGCCTGAGCTTACTGGACAGCTCGTATCAGACTGAGGTGAAGAACATCCAGACTTTTTTGTCTATGCAGCGCTCAAACTCATCTGCATCCACACCACAGACTGACGACAGCATCAACACACAGAGCCTCGTCTCACCTCGCTACACCAAAAAATACAAGGCCAAACAGGTACTCTTCAGCCATAAGTATAACTTCTCTTCTGGTTGCTGCTCTTTGAGTTGTTTATCAGTATGAGGTAGAACATGGATTCCTATGGTTTTACAGTCATATGTCAAAAAGGGTGGAGGAGGTGGAGGCAGTGTGGATCATAACAAAACTTCATTTATAAAACCAAAACTTTGAAAGTTAACTCAAACTGTGTCTGTGGTAAGTACAAGGTTGACACTACATGTGCATGGTGACACTACAATGAGGACCAGGACTGTGACACATGAGGAAACATTTAAACTAAACGTAATGAGAACAGAGATGAGGGACCAGGGCTGTGGAATCATGAAACAAGACGAGGGCGTGATGTGGGCCAAGACAAGATGGCACATGGAAAATGTAAACAAACAGCACGTTGGCAAGACTAAGACATGGACGAGGCATATATTTTTCACAGTTCCACATTCATATATTTTATATTCATGACATGTAAAATTACATATTTTATTTATTTATTTATTTATTTTTAATAATTTATTTTAATTTTTTATTTAAAAATTGGTTTTTGCCAATTTTTATCCCCTTCCCAATGTAGTGGTAGCCAATTAGCCCATCCCCTCCGTTAGGCCTCTCCCCATCACTTTGCACTGTCCCTGACTCTAGGAGGGTGCAGGCAAGCACAAGCCTCCTCCGTTGCGTGTGATGCAGCCACCACCTCTTTTCGAACCACCGCTGATACACCGTCACTGGAGAGCCTAATGCACTCGGAGGAAGGCACACAGGGTCCTCAGCTTCGATTGGACCAATCAGTAGACGCCTGAGCCAGCGGACATTGCAATGTGAAAGTGATAGAGAGAGTGGGAGCGCCATCTACCCGCCCAGAGAGAGCACTGCCAATTTTTGCTCTCTTGGGCCATTCGGTGCCAAAATTACATGTTTTAAACCTTTTTTGTTGTAATATTGATATTGTTTGAATAATAATTTACTCAAACTCTAAATATTCTAACCATTTGAGATTCTGTATTTTTTTATTTTCATGAACTATAAGCTATACTGATCCACAGTACATGTCACTTTATGTATACTATACTGTATATTCATTTTTTAAATAAAATTAAGAATAATATTGTTTTTCATAATATTTAATATTTTTGATGTAGCACTATAGAATACAACACCACCATCATTCTAACTATATGTGCATCACATGGTCCTATGGTCCTATTAACTGTTATCTACATCATAATGTTTGCTTTGCAGACAGAACTATATATTTGGGAAGAGACAAATAAATTATAAAATAACCAAACAAATCAAAATCTGTCACTAATTACTGTTAATTAATTAAGTGTGCTTTATAAGCCCTCCATGTGTTTCAGTCATCGTCTGTCATTCTGTATGCATTCGTTAACCCTGTTCAGCATCACGTCTCTGCCTAAGTTAAGCCATAGTCGAGAGTTTTGTTTCTGTTTCACAGCCACAGTGTTTGTCTTGTTTTGATTTCACATAAACTCACGTTTCTGGATCTACGCTATTTCTGCCTCCTCCTGTCACAATTCCTTCTTACAATAATAAACAGTGAAAAAGGTAAATTATAAAGTGTCCTCACAGAAGTGTTTTCTTCACAGTTAACTCCACGCATCCTGGAGGCCTATCAGAATGTGGCTCAGCTGTCCCTGACAGCTGCCATCTTGAAGTTTCTTCAGATTTGGCAGTCTCTTCCTGACTTTGGCATTTCGTATTTCATGGTCAGGTAAGATGATCTCAAATATTACTGAATGTTATGGGAAAATGAACACTGTCAGTTGATAATTAAGGTCAGTTACACAGTAAATCTGCCAGTGTTACATCAACACTATTAGAGTTAAATTAACACTGAGAGTGTCAAAATGTAACACTCTCAGTGTTAATTTAACTCTAATAGTGTTGATTTAACACTGGCAGATTTACTGTGTAGGGTCAGGGTTTCCATGCAGTTAGTGATTTAACACAATGAAGTACTGATTAACTACCTCAGGTACTAGATGAGAACTGCAAATAATATGGGTTTCCTATGAGGAGAGTTCTGAAAAGGTTAGAACAACACATTAATTTACAGAAAATCACAACTTATTGTATTAGTATTATTTGTAATTATTAATTAATTAATTATTGTGTAGTTTTGCACTTAATAGCTTTTTTAAATCTAATTTTCCCAGGTGTCTGTAATGTTTGTGCAGTACTGTAAAGTCTCATAGACGGAAGCTTCACTTGAGCTCTTCTACTTTCTCTCCAGATTTAAGGGCAGTCGTAAAGACGAGGTTCTGGGCATTGCAAACAATCGTCTAATTCGTATTGACCTTGGCGTAGGAGATGTAGTGAAGACCTGGCGTTACAACAACATGAGACAGTGGAATGTCAACTGGGACATACGACAGGTTGGATATTTGTTACTCAGTTTGTGGCTTTGATTTTATAAATAGCTTTTGTTGATCTGAACGCATAAATGTTGGTAGGTCTGCAAAATGGTATTTAAAGGCTACCTACATAAGGATTTCATAACACATGCCTTAACACTGAATGTTGTATAAAATGTATTACTTATATATGAGAGCATCAAAATCTATAAAACTGACAAAAAGTGTTCTTAACTTCTGTTTTATAGGTTTTATAGGTTTATAATAGGGGTGTTAATATTGCTACACTTAAGTATCTCTGTACAGTTTTGTGATACTGTATTGATTCTCAAAAACATTATTGATATTTAGTTAATAGGTTACAGTGGTTCATTTTGTGATGTGTTTAAATAAGGGATGCATTGATTTTTTTGGCCAAAACTGAACAAAATTAAACATTTGGCCAAATTCCAAACACAGTTCTCCATTTATATAAATCTGGATAAAATTTGTAACGAAACTATTTCCCAAAATAGGTTTTTACAGTTAGTCAGGAATGAATGTCTGTTTTTTAATAAGTTGACATCATTAAGTTTAATAACATGAGTTTAATTAATTATTATTTTATATAAAACAAATGTTAGAAAAATGATGGATGTTCTGTGTGTTTAATGTGAGTGTCACTGGCTACAAATACTGAAACACTTTACTTGTGTTCCGATAATATGCTAAGTGGCTAACACAAAAATAAACACGTTAACACAAACACAAAGCTAAGCGGCTGGATCGTCTTCATCATAACAAGTGTAGTTTAGCAAAGTTTGTTTTTGTAGTTTGTTGTCTTCTTCCATTTCACCACCAAACTGTAACTGTGCTGGTGAATCTGTGTTTTGTTTGGAGGAACAGCAGAATTCTGGGTAACAGTGTCATGAAAATCGTCATTGCTCTGTATAAATTCTGGAAATGGAAATTCTGCCATTTCGCTTATTTGACCAAACACTAAAAGTGTATTTTTGCCATTTTCAGCCAAATAATTTTGGTTCCCGAATATTCAGTACACCCCTAGTTTAAACCCCTGACCACTAGATGGCAGTAATATAATCTACCTTCAGCCATTAGGCTGTTCCACTCCGGCGTAAACTAGTAGTGTCAGGGCATATTGCTGTCAGTTTTCCTAAAATTTGCTGGCTATGCATGTGTTATAATGTATGTATCCTTATGTAGATATCTTTCAAATGAAGTGTTACTAATATTTTTTGATTTTATTATTTGACCAGTTTTACTCTCATTTAGCACATTTGGCTTGGACATGTTCTGTTTCTGTGCTAGTCAGGCAAGATCTAAGCTTGATAAAGTTTTTTTTTATGTTGCACTGTGACAGGTAGCCATTGAGTTTGATGGCAACATCAACATAGCCTTCAGCTGTATAACTGCAGACTGTAAAGTAGTGCACGAGTACATTGGCGGCTACATCTTCATGTCGACGCGTGCCAAAGAGGCAAGCGACACCCTGAATGAAGAGCTCTTCCACAAACTCACCGGGGGACATGAGGCACTCTGAGGATCAGATCAACGTCAAAGCTGCAGCAGCAGGATTCATTATCATTTATGAAGTACTAGTTATAGTATGAGAATATGAGCTTTATTGGGCTTCCAAGTAAAGTTGTTTTAGCTCAATGATGGGGGTTGCAAAGCTTCCTGAGGAGCTGCAGTTTATCTGTGACAAGTCCTATAAATATTACTCTTCAAGGAAGATCGCGGTCATTATTTTGTTTTCTACATCAATGGAAATAAAGTTATTATCCTCATAATCATAATAATGTACTCAAAGTAACATTAAGGAACATTCTAACAATGTTTTAAGAACCCAAAATGTTGGTTAAAGAATTATGTATTTTTTGACAGGGGAACATTCATCCAATTTCTGGGAACATTAAGAAAACTGGACTTTTTAAACTTTCTCAGATAACAGTGCTTCAACCATAACAAAACATTAGGAAAATGTTTAAAAGCTGAAATGTCTTAATTTGAACGGTTTCAACCATCGTCCAGCAGTTTATTCTTCATGTACACTGATTGACTGACAGGTTTATAGATTTTTAAATGTCAGATTGCAAAACAGTTAAACATCACAGTCAATGTTTTTCATCTTTGAATACAAATAAAATATCTAAACAACTAACAAATCATGAAAACTGACAGGAATTCATAGTGCTTCTAAAACTCCTACCAATTTCCTTTTTTGTAGTGGCTACTGTACTTTATTTAAAATGACAGTTGAGGAAACCACAGGCTACTGTTTCCAGCACATCATATGTTACATTGACCAGTAGTGTCTTCCTTATCTCTCTCTCCAACATCATCCAAGCTTCCGTTGCCCAAACCACAGTCAGTGTCTGCCTCCTTTCTGATAGATCTTTGGTAACTGGGTGGGAACAAGCTGCCATGACAGTTCATACAGTATCAGTGTGTAAAGTACAGTATCCTTCTGAAATCTTCATTAAATTGTTGTATGGACGTTTACAGTTGTGTTGTCTCAGTGAATCTTCTCTTCAACTACCGCAGTTCAAGTTCACACACTACAAAAAAAAAAAAAAACAAGTGATTTCTCAAATGACTCTTTAGTTTGTTGCATTATCTACCATAAATGGAATACGTAGAAGTGGCTGAACTTACGTGATGGTTTCAGTCTTTGAGCACGGGAGAAATACTGAGGTGCCAGCAGTCCCTCAGCATCACCTGGTGTTAACAACACTCCATTTTCTGACCAGTAGAATTGAATTCCGTCTAAAAAAAAAGGGTAAAGCATACAACACACTAGTTTAAAATAATGGGTCATCCAGAAATCATTTTTACTAACACGCTTACTTAGCTTAGAACTGGAGCTGTGATGGTAACACTGCTAACAAACTCTAGTAGAGGTGGGCGATACCAGGAATTTTGGTATCGATCCGATACCAAGTAAATATAGGGCCAGTATCGCCAATATCGATACCGATACTTTTTCATATTTAAGCTTCATAGATCCAAAGGATCCAAAAGACATAGGACAGAATTTCACCAAACATTGTAGGTGACAAAATACTTTATCACAATCAACATTTTTGTTTAGAAACAATAACAGTAACAAAAAGTTTGCCTTAACATTAGGATAATACATATTTTTTGAGGTAGAAAATGAGAAACCACAATACAAAAATAAAATAAAAAATTCTCCCCTCACTGGACATCTTTTCTAGTTCTTTCTTTCTTTGTTTCTTTGTTCAAATAGAATTGTTCTTAGGAAAAATAAAAAAATAAGAATTTTTCACAATTTTGTTTTTTTCTTAAATAAATAGAGTGTAAAAAATATCACTCAAGGTACATTCAACTACTGAGGTAGAGGGCTGACAAACCACAATACAACAAATACTGTAAACAAACTTTTAACTGTTTCAAACTTATTCTGTTTTTCAAGTCAAACAATACAATAAAATACAAAAAATAAGGAATTTCTTCCTTTCAGTGCACTTCTCTACGTTTTTTCTTAAATAAAGAGTGTAAAAAATATAACTTAACCATAACTGAATGTACACAGATATGACATCAGATAAATGCCACAACACTAAATATCTACATCCTGATATGATGACGTCCTTATTAAACACAACTGAATGTACACAGATATGACAGATAAACGCCATAACACTAAATTTCTACATCCGGATATGATGATGTCCTTATTAAAGCTAATTAAAACAATATTGGAGGAGAACGCTGAGTGGGCGGGCCAGGCTGAGCCCTGCATGGCTGTTTGGCTGGCGCTGCTGAGCCACGTGATAGTGCAACAACACAAGACGAGAGGGGGGAGGAGCCACAGGGGAGTGTACGCGCTGCTCGTGCTGTGTGACTCTTACAGAGTGTAGACTTTGATGAATCCGCGTGCGCAGCAGTCAGTGCGTGGGGGAGAGAAAAAAGTTTGAGTATCGATCTTTTTACACGAGTATTGTTCAATACCAATTCCAGCGTTGGTATCGATATTACCGATATTTTGTATCGATCCGCCCACCTCTAAACTCTAGAAATCAACAGTTGTTCAAACAGCCCAGTCATTTATTTGGGTGACTATTGAGTTTTAGCGTTTGTTAGAAATGTTAGCCTTATAGCTCCAGTTCTAAACTAAAGAAGTCAATATGACCATCTGAGGTAAGTATAAAATTGTATAAATAATTTTTTGAGTGAACCATTTTCCATACAGAACATGGATTTGAATGCTGGTGCTTCAAAATGATGGTGCTAACTTTTCTTTTTACCTGAGAGGGCTTTGGGGACATTGACGAACACCGCTAGGTCACAATTCTGCCTCATACCTGAGAAAAGTGAAATAAGTAACCAATAAAATTTGCTGTCGATCAGTACATAAATATAGTCTTCATTATAGCACCAAAACTCTACACTACACTACTCTGCATCATCATTCATACATCATCTCTCCTTAAACTCTGTACTCCAAACAGATTAAAACAATTTCTCACAATTAAACAATATTATTATGTAATTTAATTAATTGTGTGCTTGAAACAGTCACATTACAATGATCAATATTAAATTCATTAGGTAACGGGAGCAGCCGTGTGCTGAAGTCAATCACACAATCAACTGATCAGTATAATGTCCTACCACTGATAACTTGACTCTCTCCAGGCAGCCCCGGTGCCAAGTGTATGTGTGTTCTGTTCATCCTGCTCAGACCTCTGCTGTGTATAGAGGCCCAATTCTTCATGTAGGAGCCATGAACTGCCTCCTGGGGACAGTCTGGAGCATCCAGAACCACTGCTCTCAACTCCAGATCTTCAACCTGAACACAACACAACAGCACATTTGGTGATTGGTTGGATTAGTACTTGGATGGGAGACCTCCAATGAATGTCCTGTGCAGCTGCTGGTAGGAATGTTGATGTGGACAACAGGAGGCACTATTTATGTCTTCTGTGTGGATCCCAATGCTCCAGTGCTGTGAAGGGACAATGTATAACTGTATAAATGGTCCTGATTCTCTGTGGTCAAAAAAAGATCTCTGGACATTTTCTCTAAACAAGCATGGCTGTTATCCAGATATCATGACTAAGTTTATCACCCCAAATCATCTCCATCTTCAAACAATGGCTCAGTCTCTCCTCACCTCTCTGTCTAATAATGTGATAACCCAAATTTATTTAAATGTAAAACCTAATTTAGATCTTGCTGATACATTTTTAGACCTATATCTAAACTCCAATTTTCATCAATAATCCCAGTTCCAATACTAATGTTTTCTGATGCTGCTGAATGTTCTGTCTTGGTTTCACTTGATCTTAGCTTTGTGTTTGATACTGTAGACCATCACATTTTGTTAGATAGGTCAGGTGATTGGGTGGGCATAACAGGCATAGTGATAACTTGGTTTAAATCATATTTAACTGGGAGAAGATTTACTGTGACTATTGAGGAAGTTAGGTCTGACTCTGTTCCACAATCTTGTGGTGTTCTACAAGGTTCAGTTTTGGGGCCACTGTTATTTTCTTTGTATATGCTGCTTCTGGGACATATTATTAAAAGTGTTAGTATTGCCTAAAATGTATTTGCTGATGACATCCAACTATATTTTTCATTTAAACTTAACGAGTTGCACAGGGTAAGTAGGCTCGTGGACTGTTTGGAAGCTATTAGGGACTGGACAGAAAACAATTCTTTGCAACTCCATACAGAAAAGACTGAGGTTGTGATTATTGCCCTTGATAAGGTTACTCCTGTGATTTTTAATAGTCTTGGGTCACTCTTCTGCTGTCCATGCAGATAAAAAAAAATCTGGGTGTTGTTTTTAAATTTGGTCATTGTTGTTTACCACATGCTAAACAACTGTCTAGATCTTTTTTTTTTATTTAAGAAATATCAGTAAATTGAGGTCTATACTTCCTAATGCTAACTTGGAGATTATTACACATTCTTTTATTTAATCCTGTACTGACTATTGCAATGCCCCGTTTTCTGTTCTTAGTATATCTGTTCATGAATATTTGCAGGCAGTACAGAATGCTGCTGCTTAATTACTTACTAGGCTTCCTGTGCAGTATAGGATTCAGTTTAAATGTGTAATTTTTACTTATAGAGTATTGCATTGTAAGGCACCTAAATATATAGCAGAGTTATGTCATCCGTATGTATCGGGTCACTCCCTTAGCTTGAGTAATCAGAATCTGCTGTCTATCCCACGCTCCCACATAAAGACTTGTAGGGATCATGCCTTTGAGGTTAACACTCAAAAAATATGGAATGAACCACCCAAATTTTTAGGATTCACAGAGTCTGTGGATTCTTTTTAAAAACATTTAAAGCTATATCTTTTTAAGCAGGTATTTGATTGATGATTATGGTGCAGGGTTTGCTGTTTGCATACTAGGTGTTTTATTGTCTTTTTGGCTGTGTTTTAATATGTGTGTGTATTTTATTATGTAGATTCTCGTTTTATGTTTTACCATTTCATTGCAAACCACTTTGTGATTCACATCTGTGAAAAGTACTTTATAAAAAACATTTTACTTACTTCTTAATTATGTGTGTTGAGAGTTCTGGTGTGGACTGGCTGCTGTCACATCGCCCATATGGATGCTGACCATTTGGTGTTGGTTAAGGTGGCTTCTCTAATGTCTGTCCCAAATGTCAAAAGTGCTTTGAGTGTCCAGTAAACTATAAGTGCTCTACCTGTCCCTTACCTGTACAGAATGTCCCTGATTGGCCCGGATCTGCAGGCGTCCAGCCTCTGGGTGGTTCTGCAGTTTAAAGCGCTGCTTGTCATTGGTGGCCACCACTCTCTCTAAATCCTCCAGTGAGAAAGAGCTGAACTGCCGATGATCGAGAATTTCATCCACAAATATAAAGCCATCTACATCAACACAGACAGAAAACCGTCCACTTTAATAAATAGTCCCATTTCTAAAGCAAACAGCAGAAAAAAAGTCAATGAAAAACAGAAACCTGAGCTCATGTGAAGCCCCATTTTAGAGGCACCGTGTCTGAGAGCATAAGAGAGAGATTTTGACAGATGTACATCTCTGCTCTAGAGAGACAGACATAAAGAAGACTGAGCATGTACAGACCACAAGGAAAACAAATCCAGAAGTGATTATAAACTGTAATCGTGTGTGGTTCACTAACCTCGGCTCGCTTACATCGTCCTTCTCTTCCACTTCTACTTCTCCCTCGATGTCGGCCATCCATCTCAGTGTCACTTCTAGATAAGAAACTGAAAAGCAGCGCACTTAAATTGCTTACTCGACACTTAGCCGACACCGGAGCGTGTTGCTACACGGAACGTAAACATGGACGTACAGCTGTAGTTTCTGCTCGTTACCGGTAGAGGGCAGAGGTTTTCAAGAGGCAGAAACACAAACACCTGCCAGCTTTTCATTTATTTATCACTCTTTATTGTTGTTTATTACATTTAACACTTATTTTCATATGAATAATCTTTTGTTTGCATTACAACAATATACTATACTAATGTCCAGTGTGTAAGTCTAATATACACCCGAAGACGGCACAGCTTTGGTCTCCTTGATGTAGGCACGCCCCCAAACATAACGTCAACTTAGGGCGTTACTTTACGTGTTTACTTGATTTGGTTATTTAAAATTAAAGTTATTTTTGATTTTCATCACATTCTTTTCTTTTTCCCTGTCATTTCCGCATTACATTCTTTGTGATTCCTAATATTAGTACAAATAATAATCATGATCATAATAATACTTAACATAAAACTGTATTTAAGAAAATAAAAACATTATGATGGCAAGTAAGACCCAGAGAAGACAGTAGCTCATGTTTTACTACAGATTGAGTTGGTCCTCTAGTCCTTCACTGCTGGTCACATGACGCTGTTGCCTGGTTAGTTTCAGTTGGGGGGGCTATTTTCACTCCAGTAGTGACATTGGGGTGTTTAAAATATCAACAGCTCTGCTTTGTCTGATCCACATGTACCAGCACAACTCACACTAATACACCACCACCACATTAGTGTCACTGCAGTGCTGAGAATGAGCCACCACTCATTCTCTGTGGGGGTCCTGACCAATGAAGAAAAGGATAATAAAGAATACAGAGAAACAGATGGACTACAGTCAGTAATTGTAGAACTACAAAGTGCACCTATATGGTCAGTGGAGCTGATAAAAAATGAGTGTAGATAGTAATTCACTGATGTACATTACCTGCCAAAAGTTTTAGAACACCCAAATTTTCCCAGGTACTTATTGCAAATTATTCAGTTTAATGTCTCATCTCACTTTGAGTTAGAAATCATAGAACCAATTTATAGACCAAAATTTATTAAACATTGGACTCCTTAAAGTTGCCACCTTTGGCAGATTTAACAGCTGAACACCTTCGTGACATTCGTTCTACAATAGACATAAAATATTTTTCAGACAATTATCCCCAAACCAGTTACAGAAGTTTCCATAAATATGTGTGTAGGTTGCTTTGCTTTCATGCTTCTGTCCAGTTCATCCCAAATCACCTGGATGGTGTTTGAGTCTGGAGACTGTGTTGCCACTCCATATTTTTAAGCTTACCACCTTGTTCTTTTTTCCTGAAGTAATTCTGGCATTATCTTTTGGTAGGATGAACCACTGATCAACTAGGTGCATATAATTCTGTAATGTAAATTAATTCTCAGATTTGGTAAACTTACTTAAAACATCTGGCAGTTCACCACTTACATTTGTATCATTTCAAGCTATTCATTTGAAAAATTGGGGTGTTCTAAAACTTTTGGCTGGTAGTGTATATTTATCCTCTGAATATCCCTGGATCCTCTAATTTATGAGGTCATTTAATAGTTATTATATAAAGAATTTGTGAAACGTCTGTGCTACTTGCAGCTAACAGTCCAGCTCACTGAAATAATTTTGAATTAAATGAAGTCTACTACTAAATGTCTTATTTAATTCACTGGTCTGCAGTATCAGACTGCGTGTCATTCAGAGGAAAGTGTTGTTATAATGTCTCTGGAACTTTCTCCACTCACTGAATATCATGTAGGTCAGTGGCGCCATCTAGCAGACACGATGTGCAATTACAATAACACCACTGTATGTTCTATACAGAGTCATTATTTTCTTATTATTTAAGACACATACAAAAGAAGGTGTCATATGAAAGCTGAAAGCTTTCTTCTCTCTTCACGTTGTTCATTTCTGAATATTTAAGTGTTAATTCAAGATTGTGTTTCAAATAAACCATATGCCATGTTACAGTTAAATATGCGGTTGAACAACATTGTTTTCGCCCTGCTGAAGGGCGCCCTCTTCTGGCACAAATCTGAGTTTGCAAAATGAATCACCAAAAAAAGCTACTACATTTTTACATTAAGCAGTAAGTAGTAAGTTTGTGTTATTATATTACAAACGCACTTAAAACACACTTTCTGCTCATTTGAAAGGGTTTCTTTTACAAAAACATCAACATTTTACATTTATTTTATATAGTCTCTGTAAATGAAAACCTAAAACCTGGGTCTGCAAATTCAGACTGAAAATAAAAATGATTATTAATAATAAAAATACATAAATAACATGTTACAGTATTAGTGCTACATAAAATAGCTGTTGACATATGACGGCTCATTGTTTTAATGTTGTACCTTAGTATTAAACTCACTTGGTGTTAAGCTTGTTGCATGTTGCATGGAGGCAATAATACGATCATAATTATCTTACTTATTTTTCGTCGTCGTTTTTCATGATTTTTAAAAGAATAACAATCGTATATTTCAAAGTATTACATTTCATTGTGGAATTAAAGTCGTATTTGAATTCGCTGTTCCACCTTAAATGGTACAGCTTCTGAATGTAGATGAATGTAAGTGCTACATTATTTAAGGTGGAACGGGAAAGTCGAATGAGACGCTCGTGAATAAGCTGTAAACTGTAACTTGAGCTGCGTCATCACGGTCACTTCTGATGGGTCAGCGAGACCAGAGAGAGCGAGACTCTCTGCGCCATATCATGAGTTGCCAGGTTCGCTGTTTTCCCATTGAGTTGGGCTTGCTTGAAGACGCAGTCGCGGGTGAAAATTCAAAGGTTGCGGGGTTCAGTTTTTGGGATACTTTCAAATGATAAAAGATACAAAAATAATATCAATTATAATTTAATGATAACATAACAATTAAAACAAATAAAAAGTACAGTTATTGCACAAACTGTTGTCACAAAAATGCTTCAGAAAAAGGTGTAAATTCGAATGTAATACTAACAATATATATATATGAGTAGTACTGCAATTGTTCTGCAATGTCACGCCTTAGAATAGATTATGTGCTAGTTTCAGCTTCTGAAGAGCGGGTTTTAAAAAGACATTAGACTGGATATATATGTTGTGTTGGATCTGGCAACCCTGGTCATATCTGTTTGGGGCAGCCGGTTGGTTTGCTGAGACTGGTCATAGTCCTTTGACGCTGTGCCAGCTGGTTCAGATTTATCAGCAACAACAAACAGTGTTGGGGCATAAAAACGAAGATTTTGTTCAACCTCGTTCCTTTCTCGGAGGTCCAGGCAGGATGACAGTCTCACTGAGCCGCTGTCACGCTCTCATCGCCGGCTTTGTCTTGGCTGTGGTTTGCTCTGTTCGGGCTTTGGAGGATGGCTTAGACCGGCCGCTGATCCCCGGTGCTCCTGGAGCTCCGATGCGGATCTCCGACACAGACACGGACCCAGGGCTCATGAAAGCGGTCAGGTTCGCAGAGGAGCGATATAACTTGGGCTCTAACGGAGTGCACATACACAGAGTCAGCAAAATAATATCCGCCAGCAAACAGGTGAGCCTGACTTATTTAGCTATTTGTTTATTAGTCTAGTCTTTATTCGTACATGCTGATTAAAATCAGAATGAAGTTGCATTTTAGTACGTTTTTTTCCCTTATGTCATTGTTGACGTTTGTGTTTATATTAGTAAGTTGATTCTAATCTCTCGCTTTTGCTGATGTAAACAAGGCGCAGGTCTCGTGGGCCTGAATATTAATCACGTGTTACCACAACAGGTTTATGTACTCCAACACTGCGCTCAGTTTGCGCAGCCGCGCGTACATGAAGCCACGCAAACGAGAACCATCCGCTGTGTTGTGAGATCGCTACGAGTGTTTAATAGGATTGTTGTATAATCAGCCTATAACGTCTCTCTTTACTGTTATACAGGCGTTATAACAGGTGTAACACTTTGACTGTGATGAATTTTTAATGTTTCTGTTAAATTAATACATGAATCACGATTATTTTGGTCAGATCACGATTATTTATTACGATGAGCAATGAAACATACATTTATTCAGTTTAAAATGGGGGGGGAAATGTAATATTTCCAATTATAGTGTATAGAGTAGAGAATTTAAAGCCGGAGTGTCAAACTCCAGTCCTGGAGGGACAGATTCCTGCACAATTTAGCGTTCTTCCTGATTCAGCTCATCAGGTAATAACCAGGTTTAACTGTAGTGTCAGAGCAGAGAAATCACCAAACTGTACTGGGCACCAGCCTTCAACGACTGGAGTCTGACAGCCCTGAAGCCCTAAAGTATAATAAATGCTTCAGTGCTAAAAAAATATAACCAGTTTTATACTTTCAGTACTTTCTAATACAAATCGCCAGGTGTAACACTGTATGAAATTGAAGAGACACCTGTATGCATTGCATACATATTATAATATAAATTATATTACATTAAATGTGATGTTAGTAGCTGTAAAATGTATCTCTGTCAAATAAAAATGGGCATTATAAGCAGTAGTGTTTTTAATGTTTAGACAGAATATTAATTTGGTAATGAGTATCATGATACTTCACTTGGTATCGGTATTGAAATCAGAAATCTGGTATTGTGACAGTCCTATTATAAAGAATGTGTTGAAGATGAGCGTTTATTGCAGTTTTATTATAATTATTTTGCTTTCATAATTTTCAAAGAAGTAAAAACCGTAACTGAAACTATCATTTAAATATTGCCCACCTCTGTGAATAACTGATAAATATTTGATCTTAATTTTCTGTTTGTGTTTTGTGCAGCTGGTGAAAGGAGTGCGATACAGCATCACAGTAGAGATCGGGCGGACTCAGTGTAAGAAGACTGAAACTCTGAACATTTCTGAGTCCTGCGAGTTCTTCCCAGAGTCACACAAGCAGAAGGTGAGCAATGTGGCCGAATAAGAACACAGATTTCCTGTGAACTCTGCAGTAAACATGTACAACACTGAGATTGGAAGTGTAGATTTATTTGGAGATATGTTGGTATCTACAGAGACAAGAACTCTTCTTCAGGCATGAGCAGTATGTCCTGAGAACAGGATGTCTTGAGTTAAGTAACTACTATTAAAATATTTAGTATCAAACTAGCTTTTAGTTAAGAGAATAGGACTTGAAATGTGAACCTCTTGCTCCTCTTGTCAAAGAATTAAGGCTTCTACCTCCAGGAAATAAAAATAACTGGTTTTTGACATAAAATGCACTATATATTTGCACTGTATTTCATGATCTCTGCACAGCACATCATTAGATTAGATTAGATTCAACTTTTGTCAATGTGATTGCACATAACAGTTTGACCTCCTCATTTAACCCATCTGTGCAGTGAAACACACACACTAGGCTGTGAGAACATGTGTCTGAAGAGGTGGGCAGCCCATGGTGCCTGCCGGGAACCAGTTGGGTGTCTTGGTCAAGGGCACTTCAGTCATGACCTGCCCGGGGATTGTACCTGCAACCTTCCGGTCACAAGACCAGATCCATAACCACCAGACCACGGCTGCCCCTATAGGGAATGAGAAGCCATTTACACTGAGGAAAATAAGTATTTGAACACTCTGTGAATTTGCAAGTTCTCCCACTTAGAAATCATGGAGGGGTCTGAAATGTTCATCTTAGGTGCATGTCCACTGTGTGAGACATAATCTAAAAGAAACACTCCAGAAATCACAATGTATGATTTTTTAATCATTTATTTGTGTGTTACTGCTGCAAATAAGTATTTGAACACCTGTGAACATCAATGTTAATATTTGGT
>BRDA01007886.1:0-10985 GCA_036984385.1 Crenuchus spilurus | reverse complement strand
TTACATTCCTCATCTTTTATGGCTATTGACATACTTTTACAGAGAGAGAGAGAGAGAGAGAGACAGACAGAGAGAGAGAGAGAGAGAGAGAGAGAGAGAAGGGTCACATAGAACTTTTTAGTTCCATTTTAGTATCTCACACAAGTTGTTGACAGTGAGTTCATAGGCTTTATTACAGCTGATGGATACAGTTGGTACAGTTTAGCATGTATATTTTGTTATTTTTAACAAGATAACCTTTTTCAGAGAGGTTTTCATACCCTAGGTGAAATATACTAACCAATATTTCCTACTGAGTGATGAATAGTGTTTTTTATAGTTGCTTATGGACAAATATCTCATATTCGAGTGTATACAGTGTTTATTGAGGTTGTTTATAGTCTAATATTTACTATTTTACTCTACAGAATCTTTATTGTGGTTGTTAAGAACTAATATCCAGAGGTGTCAAGTAACGAAGTACAAATACTTCGTTATTATACTTAAGTAGAAATTTTGGCTATTTATACTATTTTGGAGTAATTATTTTCAGACGACTTTTTACTTCTACTTACATTTTCATACAGTTATCGGTATTTTCTACTCCTTACATTTTAAAAACAGCCTCGTTATTTGTACCTATTTCAGTTCGGTTTGTCATCATTCAAATGACATCCTATCCAGATAAACTGTGTCATCCAGAAAGAGTGAATGTGACTGTGGTTGGATGAGAAGTATAAACAAATACCATTCTGATACCCTGCACGTCACGTGTGTCGGCACTCTCCAGTAAGCTCAGTACCGTAACGCAGCGATTTAAGGCAGCACTTGAATTAACTCCTGCCTACGATATCCAGTATCCTCCAAAAGCAACACAAAGACGAAGTGCAGTCCTCAAACATGTTTATTCTGTCTTGTTTTTCACACAGGTCCGTTTGTATTGTTTTTACCAGCATAACAAAGGAATACATAAAAAGTATTGCTTAGCATAACAGGCTACGCTAAGAAAACGGTGCTACCTTAAACTACTGCCCTGATCTCCTCAGGGAAAAGTAATGGAGTTCAGAGTAAGTTTGCAATCAGGGAAAGCAATCAATTGCCAGAAAAATAAAGGATTTATTTACTCTAAATACTAAAACAGTGCTTCTAAATAACCTAAAAGAACATAAAACACAAAATAACAATATAATTGATATTAAATATACATTTAGTGCAAAATTGCTCTTGCATTACTAAAATGTTTTCATTTTCAAGGGGCGTATAAGCAGCTGAAACAGGTAGCCAGTACATCCCAAAAAATTCAACATTACCATTTTAATATAACATTATAGTCATTACGGCTTTTAGAAAAAAAATTATTTTGGGGGTGGGGGGTGGGGTAGTGCACTATATGCCCCTGTGGCACAGCCTAAGTTTTGGGTTTTGTTTTCCTTACATTACTTTTACTTTTATACTTTAAGTAGTTTTGAAACCAGAACTTTTGTACTTTTACTTGAGTAAAAAGCTTAAGCTGATACTTCAGCTTCTATAAAAGTCTTTTTAAACCCTAGTATCTATACTTCTACCTGAGTAATGAATGTCAACACTTTTGACACCTTTGCTAATATCTCCTATTCCAGTGTATAAGTGTTTACTGAGGTTGTTTATAGACTAATATGTCCTACTTTTCTGTACAGAGTGTTTGTTGAGGTTGTTTAAGGACTAATATTAGTAGAATTAGGAATGAGCAGATATCCTAGTCTAAATTTTGAGCATGTGTATTTTGCATAAAACTGTCTTGCAGTTTTAACAGTGTTGGCTTATTCTTGTGTAGAATGGGAATAACACTCCTAACTAATGTTTCTGTGATGTTTGTGGTCAGATATTGCTGCTTGGATGGCTGAGAATGGACCAGTGTCAGCTGCCCTCAATGCGTTTGCTATGCAGGTAATAAAGTCTTTAAAACAGTCCACATTTGTCTATGGTATTTTAGGAGCATTAATAGGAATAATAATAAGACTACAATATAGCTATATTTAAAGGGGAAGTTCACTCTATTTCAAATTTTAGCACAAGTTACTCATCTGTGTATGCCAACTGATTTGTCAACATCAGTTTCCTGAAAGAAATAATTGTTGAAAACATAAGAACCACACTCGTTGACTACTGTGCATAAATTCATGTTCTTTTTGACCGTGTGTGTCCATGCCTCTGTAGTTCTACAGAAAAGGAATCTCTCACCCTCTGAAGATATTCTGCAACCCCTGGATGATTGACCATGCAGTGCTGCTGGTTGGATATGGAGAACGTGAGAGTTTTGTTCTGTCAAACACACATACTTTTATTTACACAGTGCTGGACAAATTAGAAGTGAAAATAGACTTTTGATAAAATATTACTTGAGTGAAATATGAAAACTTGGCAAACTATTACTTCAATAAAATAAATATAACCTGTTTCTTATTTAAAATGTGCTAATGATTTGGAAAACTTAGTAACCTGGCTTTCTTAATTATGAATGAATTTCAATCATTTTAATAAATTTTATTGATTTTCACGGAATAATTTGTAATTTCTCTGTACCTGTACACAGGTAATGGCATTCCATTCTGGGCCATTAAGAATAGCTGGGGAGAAGACTACGGTGAGCAGGTGAGGAAAATCAAGTCCTGTCTTAAACACAATAGTAGTACCTTAAATGGGAATTTCTGTGTCCTATTCAGATTTCTGTACAGCCAGAATAGCTGATTTTCTCATCTAAGGGTTCACAATATAAAATCAGAAGAATTATTATTACTGTTGTTGTTATTGTTTTATAATAATAATAATAATAATAATAATAATAAAAAATCATATTTTTAAATATTATATACAGTCATGGCCGAAAGTGTTGGCACCCCTGAATTTTTCCAGAAAATGAAGTATTTCTCCCAGAAAATTATTGCATTTACACATGTTTTGTTATACACATGTTTATTTCCTTGGTTTGTATTGGTGCCAATAATTTTGTCCGGCCCATTTTTGTTTTTTTTTTTAGTTTTGTGTGAAATTATGTCAAATTTGCCTTTTTTCCTCTGTTTTTTGTGTTGTTCCAATACACACCAAGGAAATAAACATGTGTATAACAAAACATGTGTAATTGCTATAATTTTCTGGGAGAAATACTTCTAAATTAGAAAAAAATCAGGGGTGCCAACACTTTCGGCCATGACTGTAATAATATTTAAATTAGTGCATTTCATAAATGAGCATATAAAAAATCTCCTTTGTAAAAACAAATATTTTGAGATTGTTTAAAACTACAATGTGCTTGTATTTGTGTTACATTACAACAATTGCTGCGCATGTGAAATCTATTTTTTAGTCGATTAATTTTAATTAATTTATTTATTTGAATGTGGAAGCGGGGTTGCATCTGTCCCATGTGGAAGACTGGGATCTAAACCCAGCCAGGGATGTACACCACATTATACATATCAGAGTCCTTGGGCAAGACTCCTAACTCTACATTGGCCTATAAATGTAACTCAGTCTAAATTGCAAGTTTCTGTGGATATGAGTGTCTGACAAATGCAGTAAGAGTAAGACATGTCTAGATTTAGCTTTTTTTTTTTAGACCAGCTGTAAGACTAATGTTACTAACAAACAATAGAACTCTGTAGTCACCTAATTTGCCTAGTCTGTAGTATCAAAATACATCAGCAACACTTCTCAGCCTGATCAAACCACATCACGATCATAAATAAGATCAGTTTGGAAAAGATTTAAAATGTGAAAACTGGACAATCATATTGGCTACATCAGGGGTGAGTGGAAACAATTAAATTGATTTCCTAAAGCGTTTCTTTAAACAAGATTTGGTGGTTATTGGATGTTTTGGGGGCGCTTCTGTTAAGTAGCTACTTGATTAAATGATGCATAAAAAATGACTTCTTCTGTTTTCTCAGGGTTACTACTACCTGTACAAAGGATCCAGACTGTGTGGAATTAATAAGATGTGTTCATCTGCAGTGGTTAACTAGGAGTGTACACACACACACACACACACACACACACACGAATCAGAAACATACTAATTTTGCACAAATGTGAAAAGGTTTTATTCTAATGAACATACGCACACCTACAGAGAAAAAACATCTATATGTAGTAAACCTGGTCAGGGTGGTGTTCCCACTAGTTCAAGCTGTGACTTGTGAAGTATTCATCTTTAGGGCATGTTGTTGTAGAAGCGAGGATAACAAATCCTCTTTCATTTAAAAACGCTTTCACACGTTCTTGGCTGTTTAAAATCCTTTCTGACCACACCTGTGTAGCAAGTTCACTCTGCTGCTTTTGTTAAGCTAATGGCAGTGTTTTAGGCTCGGTGCATGAAAAACAGCATCTACTTTTAAGTGCTGAGATGAGGTTAGTGCTGTCACATAAGTAAATAAGTAACCTAATGATGATTATGATTGATTGTTTTTTTTTTCCAAAAAGACCAAACTATACAGTTTTATTAATGGAATAATAACAAACCACAGCTTTCTCACCACACCAGCAATTTAATATAATAAACGTTTTTGGTTTTCAACACTAAACTGCATGCACTTACAGTAAGATAATTGAGAAAGTTGGTTGTTTTAATTACGGGACCAACAGATACCAAATGGCAACGAGGGACACACTATCATTACCTCTAATTAACTTCATTTTGTTTAAAGTGTTACATGCAACATACTTTGTTACTGTGACAAGACAGTATTAGATTAAATCATTAAACTGATGTTTTCTAATATAATCGTGTGAATCTTTAACTAATATTTAAATCCTATTTTTGGGAAGGAGTGCTGTGACATTGTAATCAATATTTGCTTCTGAAGAGAGAGGAAGGTTTAGTTTTTCAGCTCATTGTGATGATACAGGGTGAAATAAACATTCAGTGTCATAAATGGGCACATTGGACTTGCGTGGTGCTACTGATTCTGGATGCCAATGACTGATGAGTGTTCATATTGTCAGTGTCATTAAATCTGCTGATAAATAACTAATTATATTTCTACATTTCATATGTGATTGGGACATAGTTTGGAAAGTATAGGTGATTTCTGTAGAAATGTTTACAAATGTGTGCATTTGCTGTATTTTTCCTTGGTATTTGAGAATAAGCTATGTAGACAAGACAACACTGCTGTACATTTAAAGTGCACATAATTTTAAAACATTCAAATACATGAAACACTCAACACAGCATAACAGTCTTTCTGTAATTTACCAAAGCTGTTCTTTGCAGATAACTGCTATTACCTGACAAGCATGTTCAGCGATAATAATATTATGGAAAACTGTTGAATAAAGTGTGAAACTTCCCAAATGTTTGTGTTTGTGTATTTTTTTTTAACCCATAGTACATACAGGTGCATCAAAAATAGAAAAACAAAAATGTAATTTATTTTAGTAATTCAATTCAAATTACACACAAAGTGTGTATTTCAGGCATTTATTTCTTTTAATGTTGATGATTATGGCCTACAGCACAGTGAAACTGTGGTTATAATACCAGGTATTGGTACTTTTGGCAGTGTGGGCAGATGCCAAGTCCTGCTGGAAAACGAAATACACATTTCCATAAAGCTTGTCAGCAGAGTGAAGCATGAAGTGCTCGAAAATGTCCCCAAACCATAATTGAAAGTAAATTTCGCATTTCATTTGGAAATCAAGATCCCAGAGTCTGGAGTAACAGGGGAGAGACGCACAATCCAAGCTGCTTGAGGTCTAGTGTGAAGTTTCCACAATCAGTGATGGTTTGGATTAATTTTTTACAATTCCAATTTGTTAAATTACTGATTCAGTTTACATGCCGTTGAATTCATTTCTGAATAATTCTGTAAAGCAAATTTTAGTTTTGATGGAGAAGTAATTAGACCATAAAATTAATAGATAACGTACTTTTTAAAAATGATAGCTTTCATACGGACTACATTACCCATAATGCCACTACATATCACTACCTGAAGTCACCGGAAATAAGCCGCACACGTGTCCGACGTAAAGGAGTGATACCACGTCTTATAATATCAAATCCATGAACCAAGCAGTTATACCCAGAACAAGTTCAGAGTTATATGTAGGTTTTGCAGGTAGGTCATTTTAATACGTGCGGACTTTCATGGTGTGAGTGAAGAAATGAAATGTTGGTCATTTGCTTTTAGCTGTTATTAGCTAGCTTGCTAATCTGAAGTTAGCCGTTGTAGGAAAACTCGCTATCAGACACGTTTTACTTTAAAGTGAGCTGCAGTGTTTTCAGTAACAGTTGTGTCAGAAACCTAAGACATAATGTATATTCTGGCTGTATTCTGAGACAGGAAGTCGTGTCTAAATCCAGCGTTTAGATAAAAGACTGCATTTAAAAACTATCAGGAAGCTGTTGGTATTTTGTCCGTGTGTTTATGTCTACTTGAGTGTGTTCTAAACAAATGCATTTATCTCAATGCTTCTACTTGGACAACGATGGATCAGCTTTTTCTTTAGAGTTTCAGACACAAGACTTTAACTAGTCACAGAATGTTTATGTAGTTAATATAAATGTCTCATTATAGAGGACTTTTAGACTTATTTATGTTTTCATGTTTGTTTTGAATATGTGTAAACGGATCATGTAGCTAGTAACTAATTTCATTCGTGTCCAGATTTATTTTGCAGGCATGTCGATATAGAACAGACGGATATTGAAATGTTTTTACTTTTATTTATAAATGTTTGTGTAAATCCATACCTTGATAAACATACAAAGCAAGGCAACAACTGTTCAGATTTATTGTTAAAACAGTTCTTTGTTCATAATTTGATTAAAGAAAGTAAACTGTTGCTTGATGTTCAGTACATGTAAGGCCAAGTAAAAAAAAATAGTTGATCATCCTTTTTCACCAAAAATGTTGGGTCAGAGGGAGATGTTTTTTTTTTTTTTTTAGAATGATGGTAGAAAAGTATGTAGCGAATATTAAAATGATGTTGAAAACGTGAAATGGGGTCACCGTCATGCTTTCCGTCGCTGTATTCCTGGTAAAATGCATCTAGTGCAGAGGCGATTGCTCTAAGACTGCAAGGGAAGCTCAGCTTCCCCTAAAATGTCAAAAAATAAGTGATCAATAATATACTGTTGTGTGTACATGTCATTGACTAAATATGCGCTACAACGCGCTCAACTTTTGTTCAGAATCAGCTTCTTATCACTGATAACGTCGCGGCTTTCCTCCCACTCATTCCCGCAGCTTCACAGTGCTTTAAACAGGGTGGACGCTCAGCGTCCACAGAGTTCAATAGCGAAGCAAAACGTGCAGCAAAACGAGACGAGTCATTGGATAAATGCTGGGCTTTGTCCCGCCCATCGGACGCTCAGCGTCTCTGGGGGTCTATGGGGCAGTGGGCTGGCCTCGGCTGGCCCGGACACTCAGCTTCTGCGTGATGATTGATTGGATGATCTGTCTGAGGCTGAATCCCTTTTTGATTGACAGCGAAATGAGCGAATCAGTGATGTATTTGTGTAAACATCCGTGGGAGAATTTAAAAATTTTCATTCTGTTCTGAGTTGAAACGGAGATTTTCCTAATCCTCTTAGTGGCTTTTTTTTTTTTTTGTTAAAAATGACTAGCGACAAATCGAGCTTCTATTTCTGGTGTTTTTTTGTAGCTGCTTGTGTTTGGAGACTGACTTCTATCACTCCTTCTGACTTCTATCACAGTTTCTGTCCAGCGGATGCTGCTGAGCCTCTCCACCATCACAAAGCTCTCACAGGTGGACACACTTCACACTAGTCTCGCGCCAGTCCCAGCTAGTGAGCTAGCAGGTGTAAATTTGAACAGCGTGAAATTTGAATGATTCTAGGCCAGACTAGCGTGTTTGGCGCGCTTTTTTGCGTAAAAAAAAAAAAACCTAGAGGGTCAGGCAGGGATGATCACCAATTGTTTTTTTTACTTGGCTTAAAGTGACAAACCCAGAATCTCAAATTATTAGAATATTTCATTTGGGGTTTGAGTAAACTACTGTTCGAACAGTATCAGCATTAAAACAAAAAAAGGCTTGAAATATGTGACTACATGGGATGAAAATAAAATGTCAGTTTACCTTCTTTGAATTAAATTATAAACAAGAATGTTTTCTACATGATATTCAAATTTTTGTACTAGATGCACTATTGTTTTTCCACTTGGATTCATTAATATTTGTTTTATAATTTAAGTTGATTATCAGTTTATTTGAGCAGAAAGGATCCCAATTCAGTTGCATTATAATCCTCATTTAGTGTGCGAATGTTTTTTTTGTGATTAATTTAATGATGTCACATTGGGAGCAGCATTTGTGCAGCTGTGTGACTGGTAACTAATTTCACTACAGTGCTGATGTACCACTGACTACAGAGAATAAAATATTTTATTTGGCAAGGATGGTGTTTTATTTTCATTTACTTAACTCATGTACTTTATACACCAGTGAAAATGATCAACATGCTCATTTATTTATGAACTCATATTACCCTCACAGATAGCAGATATAACAGAAGTCACAACCAGAGATGTCCAGAGCAACCAAGCGCAAACATGTCGTTAAAGAAGTTCTTGAAGACTATGTTGCACCCACTGAGAACCAGCAGATCATGAGGGTGAGACAGAACATGTAATGTCTTGGATTTTTCTGTGTTATTGTTATTATTGTTGTTATTATTAAATTGCAGTCTGGGTAGCATTTTTCACATCTGAATTTCTTTGTTTAGTCAGATAATGTTAGTTCAAAATCAAACTTGTCCAATGGGAGAAGAGCAGTAATCATTTTGTATTGGACAATCCTCAAAGTTAGGCTTAATTTATCTGGATAATCTTTCTACAAAATATCCTGTCTTCTGTTTGGGTCTTCAGACTTATTATTATTGTATTCAGGTTCGTTGGATTGTAGTTTGTAGTTAATTGTGCACAATAAACTACTATATATGTTTGGAACTACAAAACATGACATGAAGTTGGAAGTTATTCATTGCTAATGAACTTCTCTAAAATTTGCAGATCTTAAGAAGCAATGGCAATAATCTCCATGAGGCTGCAACGGAGAGTGGTGAAAAATTCCTGTTGAGCATGCCCACAAAGTTCCGCAAAAACATCTGGATCAAAAGAGGTTGACCTCAGAGATGACCTATTTTATACTTCCTTCCTTCATTAATGTAATTTTCAATTATTCACTGCTGTTTCTTCACTTCTTTTGTTTCCGGCAGGAAATTTTGTCATTGTAGACCCTATTGAGGAGGGAGACAAGGTGAAAGGAGAAATCTGCTTCATACTATATAGGGACCATATCCAGTATCTACGAAAACTTGGAGTTTGGTGAGAATAAGAAATAAAGCACATGTATTTTTGTAGATGTTTCTTTTGTGTGCCTGATTTGCAATAGACGGGTTTATTTTTTTCTGCAAATTAGGTAAACATTATAAATGTACCCATTCACTAATTTCCAGTTTTATCCTTTTTATTTACATTTTTTATATTTAAAAAGTGAATTGATTGTACAGAGCAGTAATTATATACTACACAGGTTTTGGCCACACCAGCCATATAACAAAATACAATATGTCCAGTTACCTTGTTTTGATAATTGTTGTTTGATACCTTCTTTAGAGGTAGAAAAAATGTATATGCTGTTTCAAATGTTCAGTATTCACATTTTTTGATGGTGTATTCAAATGGATACCCGATAGTGTGAAGCAACACTGCTTATAGTTTGGGAGCAATGGAGGTCTTTTTCTGGAAGTTGATTTTGACCTTTTTTCAGGAGAATGTTTTGTATAATATAATTAACAGGATGATGTGTTGAACAGGCCAAAAGGATTTGAAGCTGGTGGCGAGTCTGCAGAGAGAAAGGAGAGACCGCAGAATGGACAGGATGAGAGTGAAGAGGGGGAGCAGGATGAAGAGTGCAACAGCAGTGACTCTGAGGATGACAGTGACCTTTTTGTAAATACAAACCGAGCAAATGTTCACTATAGTGAGAGCGATGAAGACTCGGAGGATGATGAGGAGGAGGAGGAAGGAACAGAAAACCATTAGGTGATTCTAAACATGACAAATGCTGTAAAGTGTTGATTGTATGCTGTAAATGTCTCTAAAAAAGTGGCAAAAAAATGGCAAGTTTTCTTTTTTGTTTGAAGAATTTTGCTGTTTTTATAGATTGAAAACCAAGAAAAACAGATTTGAGTAGCTGTGGTTGTTTTTACACAACCATTCAGAGAAGTCAAGAAAACACTAGTTTTATTTAAATGACTCTGGGAAAGCTCTCTGCACATTCATCACTAGTCATGGGTTAAAAACTGAAATTTGATTTTTTCTTTTCATCAATGAAATCTTCAGCTACTTTTTGGCTGAAAACACGCTGAAACATGAAGGTATTACCACAACAGAGTGATTCATAATGTAAAATACATTTCAAATGTATTCCTTTTGTTGACAAAAATACTTATTTTGTATTATAATTTGTGCAAATAATTCAATAAAATGGTCTTGTTTTGTTTATCAGTGACTGTGTATGTGAACAAATGGGCTTTAAAAGGACACGTACCATTTTTCTCTTTCAAAGAGTTCAAAATAGTTTAACAGAACATTTCAATGTGACCTTAAAAGAAACAAACACGTACAGAACCTACTGGTTTGAGTTATAATTGACACATTTTGGGACCATGCCTGAAAAATGTGCTTATATGTGTTATTTTTTTGTCCCTCATGCCCACTTCCTGGCAACATTGCAGCTGTTTACAAAGTTCTTTGGACAGGAATACAAAAAACTACCTGTATAAGTATATTGATTATACTAGTGTATATCAAAAATATGAATTTTTAATCGTAATTTAATTCAAAAAGGTAAACTGCCACAATTCATTACATGTTTTGAATTCGTCAAGTCAAGTGGCTTTTATTCAACATGAGTTGAAGCTTTTTTTGTTTAATGTTGATAATGTTTGAAGAGGATTTTACTCAATTAGGGCTGCCACAAACGATTATTTGTATAGT
>BRDA01007884.1:3479-51317 GCA_036984385.1 Crenuchus spilurus | reverse complement strand
TTACACTTATCATATGAAAAGTAAAAGTAAAATGTATCTAACTTTCTTGTTCACTACCTTTTGCTACCTTAGCATCGCTTTCACTAGCACTTTCACTTTCACTGGACAGCGGTCAAAGGTATTGACTGACCTCTTCTTCTATGGTAGCATCTAGGGGATGCTACGACCACAGCGCCCCTGGCGGTTGGCATACTTGAACAAATTTACGCTACTCGTTACTTGGAATTTTATTCGTTACCTGGTACAAAAATATTCCAAGATCTCGACTCGTTACCTGGAATACTCGTTAGTAGGGATGCTCGTAAGTAGGGTTGCCACTGTAGTTTGTGTTTCTGGGAGCTTTGTCTGGAATAAACATTTGTTTTCACATTTCAAGAAACAGATTATACTTCATTAAGGTGTCTGTAAAAATCATGAAGGCATATAGTGCTGAAGAGGGAATGCTGTATTGTTTTTGTTTTTTCACCCTTCCTTTACACTGTATATTCAGAGGTTTTTTACTGTTTCGGGAAAACAGTGGCTTAGTGGTTAGCACGTTTGCCTCTCAGCTCTGAGGTCTTGGGTTTGAGTCCGCATCTGAGCAGAGTTTCCATGTTCTCCCCGTGTCTGTGTTGGTTTCCTCCAGGGTCTCCGGTTTCCTCCCACAGTCCAAAAACATGGAGGTCAGGTGGATTGGGTACTCTAAATTGTCCGTACACCCGTGTGTGTGTGTCTGTGTGTGTGTGTGTGTGTGTGTGTGTGTGTGTGTGTGTGTGTGTGTGTGTGTGTGTGTGTGTGCAACCAGCAATGGATTGGCACCCTGTCCTGGGCTTAGTTGAATAGTGCAAAAGCCCTGCCCTGCCTCCAGTGAGGGGGTAGGGAACTAACCGCAACCCTGAAAATAATTAAACGGGTGTGATAATGGATGGATGGGTGTTAAACAGATCCAATTTTGTCACATTTACATTGTTAAGTTGGAGTCAGAAAAAAAACTCTTAATTGGTGTGATGTTCTGAATGTCAGTATTAAACATGCAGTGGTCTTAAAACACCTGATGATATTATTTACTAAGTACTAGATTAAGCAAGGTATTTGGTCATACTACAGGAAGTGGGTGGCATTTAGAATCAATTTATTTTGGTAGAAACTGCAGTTGACATTTCGCTGATTAGTGTCCCGGAACAGATTAAAGGAATAACGATGACTGGGGTCCCTGGGTTATCAGTGTCATCATCAGTGCCAGCTCCAGCTGAAAAATAACTTTCAAGCAAAGCTAGCTGCATTCTAGCAACAGATGTAAACAGTACTTTTCAAAGCCATATCTTCAGTGACAGATAAGTGCCATGTTGTTCCAGCAGAACTGCCACAAGCTATGTTTGTTCTCTGGAGTGAAACCCAGTCCTTTTGCAGAGGAAGAATAGGATTGGGCAGAACAAGCAACTTATATGTTGAAAGAATGGCAGTGCTCAGATAACATGATAAAATAGAGAATAGCAGAGTCTTAAAAGGTCAGTAACAGACAATGTTAGAATCTTGAAAGTCAGTAATCCTAATACTACTGCAGCAATTGATTATTTAAAGCACTTGAGACTGCTTTTGGAACCTGGGAAAGTGACCCTGATTTTATTAGTAAGGTTTTGTAATATTATTTAGGGAGAATATGAGAAGTTTTCTTGCTAAGCATTTAAAAATGATACATTCTGTGTTTGTGAACCCTTTTGTGAAAACAAACAAACAAAAAAAAAGTTTATTTTAAAAAGTTAGAAGGCTGCCGCTAACAAATGGAGTCATTAAACTAGATGGAGAAGTTAGACATGACTGTGATTCTGGAGAGGATTTGAAGGTGGGATTTCAATCTTCTAAGCCAGTCAACAGAAGCAGTCCATAGTCAGTCTGAAATGCCAGAGCCTTTTAGTTTTTGGATTTGGGTGTTTTTTGTATTGAAGTGAGTCTCAGAATTGCATCTGTCTTTAGCCAACTAATGACAACTTGCTGGTTGCATGAGCTGTGTGTGAAGAGATGGGAGAGACAGTAGAGGAATCTGAGTCTGAAGCTGATCTGTAAGAACAGACTGAAAGACAGTGGCGTGCACAGCCATTTTGGGGGGCAAGTGCTCAGGGGGGGAAAAGGGCACTTTTTAGCGCACATGGAACACTTCATTATAAAAAAATTACAGGCACATGTTGAATGAAATTTGACTTTTATTTGTAACATTCTCTAAACGTGTTTTCAATGGAAAAAAGTCACACCACCAACTGATAAAATCCATATCAAATCACAGGTAATGGGGAACTTCCCGTTTCTTCTTTCACAAATGAATGTGTTAATTTATGTTGCCTAACAAAACCTATACAACAGAAAACGTTCAGCTTAACACATAGATTTGCAAACTCTACCTTAATTATTTGTATGTGGTCGTCCTCACGTTATCTATCATTGATTTGGGCTAGAGCGACTAGTTTATCAGGTGACCAGTCGGCTAAAAATGCTTAGTAGTTTGGTGCTGTATGAGACATTTTACTGCACAACAAAATGATTTCACGTTCGGCTTAGAGGGCAAACGATCCGATTTTACTTGATGTGTATGTTACCTGGCTGGTGGGGCACGGGAGAAGAAGCCTATCTGTGACCGTGCGTGCTGTGCTGAAGATGCTTCCTTCCACTCGCTGAACTGAACTGAGCTGCTGCAGCACATCTGGTGTGACACAGGAAGAGAGAGGTTGGGTGTGTGCGAGGTGGTGGTTCATTTTAGGGCATTGTTTTTAATTCAGGTTTTTAAAAGATCATTTCAAACTGACCTCAGTAAAATGTTAATAATAATAATAATAATAATAATAATAAAAACGAAGTTTCAAAAGGGCACTTTCGTTGATAAAGGGCAGAGTTGGTGGTGCTTTAGAAAGAGAAATCAGAACTGAAACACAGGAGAGTATAGCCAGGCCTCAGAGGACGAGGAGAGTTCCTTACAGACATGTTTATGACATTTAAGCAGGAACTACTTCAGCACCACTTAATTCTCAAACAGCTAACTTGGTTAAAGCTAAAAAAAAAATGTAAAAAAATGGGGTGCTAGGTCTTGTTTGCATCGTTAGGCACACAAGTACACTTTACTAGTGAATAAGTTGACAAAGTTTCTTAAGTGTTTTTCCCCTAACATCACAAAGATATGTTGATTTAGGTGGGGGCAGGTTGTGAAACACTCTGAAAACACTTCAAAGTGTTCTGTCAAAGAGAAACTGAAATGGTTTAACAGATAAATTTAAGTGTTTTTTAAAGTGAATATTAGAATACAGTAAGTTGGGGCAAAATAACAAAATGCTGGATAAATAAATGTAGTTACATGCTGTAGCTGAACCTGGGATATATAGAAAATCACCTTTGAGAGTGAGTGATATTTCAGATGCTGTTTAATTGTAGATCCCACTGATCTCCTCTCTTTGGTTTTAAGCTTGTAATGTTAAGCCATTTGAATTTGTGGGGTTACAATAGTATAAGGATGTATACAGGTTATGACTATGTAAGCTGTGCTGTACAGAAATGTAAGCATAACAGACATTGTCACAACACAAATGTTCTAAAATACTTTTTTAATATGGTGAATGATTATTCATTATCCATTAGATTTTGGTTTAGGATTGTTATAGATTTGCAAAACATGCAAAGAAAATGTGTTATTCCCTAAATTAGTCTTGTTTCTCTCACTACAGATGGCCCCAAAAAATTCTCTTATGCTGGATATTCTGTGCTGAAGGAGGATGTCCAGGGTGTGAATGTGACTGACACTGCCCAGAACATTCTGAACAGTAATCTAACCAAAGTCTTCCTCCCTGTTGTTTACATCATCATCTTCATTGTGGGGTTACCAACAAATGCCATGGCCATCTGGGTCTTCCTCTTCAGGATGAAGAAGAAGAATCCAGCGTCCATCCTAATGGCCAATCTAGCACTGGCTGACCTGCTCTTCATCATTTGGCTCCCACTGAAGATTGCCTACCACTTCAATGGTAACAACTGGATTTTTGAGGAGCCGCTGTGTAAAGTTCTAGTGGGATTCTTCTATGGAAACATGTACTGTTCCACTATCTTCATAGCATTCATCAGTGTGCAGCGTTACTGGGCATTTGTTCACCCATTTTCCCAGAAAATTACCAACTGTGTAACAGTGTGTGTATGTGTGTGTGTGTGGCTGGTGGTCTGGCTCATCACTGTTCCTCTCTACATGTATCACCAGACAGTTAAGGTCCACAATCTCAACATCACTACCTGTCATGATGTCACTCGCCCCAGCCAATCATATGTCCCTGTTGGATATTTCCTGACTATGGGCATTGTGGGATACATAGTTCCCTGTGTGGTGTGTATAGTCGCATATGTGCTGACCTTTCTGTCTCTCAGGAGGTCAGCAACAGGTTCCAGCCACACTGAAAAGAAAAACAAGGCCATTCGCCTCATGATCACTGTGCTGGTGATATTTGCGGTTTGTTTCACTCCCAGTAATATCATGCTGATGATCCATTACTGTGCCCTACCTGCCAATGTTAAAATCAATGGTTATGGTTTCTACATCATCACACTTTGTCTGTCCAGTCTAAACAGCTGTCTGGACCCATTTTTGTATTACTTTATCTCAGAGGAGTTTAGAAAGGATGTGAAAAACACTCTAATATGTCGAAGTGAGCGCACAGCTAAAAGAATGATGTATTTCTATAAACCTGCAAACACCTCCTCTGGCACTACAACATGTTCATAAAGAAAATATTGCATCTATAGTGGATCAGCAGACGGAAGATTTCCTGAGAACATCAGTAGGAAAATGTCCAATCTTCTTCCTTCATTTGCACAGCATGGATTTACATGTTGCCATGTACTGAAACATCCTAGGTCACCTGAATAAGATTCGCTCAACATTCAACTTCTCTAAACCACATTATAACCAGATCAATGTGATAACACATGGCACCAACACAAGAACACAAAAACACTAACCAGCACAAGCCAAGCAGGGATTGTTAAACACAGCTGCTTTAAGTCTACAAAGACTATGAACGTCTAGTCAGTCTTTTTAATTTAATTTAATTTAATTTTATAGCACAAATCTCCAAGCTGCATGTAGCTTGTTTTTTCACTTTCCTACAAGGCAGAGGCATGGACCTGCTACACCATTTAAAGTGTAATTAGATATTTTAATAAGAAGCTAACTTCGGGTTTCATGCATAAACAGCAGAAATCAGCAGCACTACTACTATTTCTGTTTAACTTTTAGAATCTTGTTGAGCTAAAAACAGTAAAGATAATGTACAAGGCAAAAAATAACCTGTTACCAAACTCTGTTCAAAGGCTTTTTGAACTCAGAGAGTGTCACTTTGAGAGGAATAGCAAAGTTTTAAAAAGGGTAGGCAAGATAAGCAAATGCTTCAGCCTAAACCTGTTCGATATGTGTGTATATAACATATGTAGTGATGTTATTCATTTTCCATTATTGTTCTTCTTTTTGTGTTACAAAATAAACTACTACTACTCCTACTAATGACATTTATTTACCATAACTGTCTGCATAAGCATAAATAATATAGAGATTTTATTCATTTTAACTTATGAGTACATTTCTATATTACTGTTGATTTAATATGTTTAAGGTCATGCAGGTTTACTGTGCTGGTGCTGTGTGGTGGTGTATTTATTGTTTATCTCAGTTCATTCTTTGCATAAAGGTGGACATAATGTTGGACACAGAGCAGCTGATGGAATAAAGCTCTTTGTTTATGAATACTGTGACAGTGCTCTTCTGCTTTTATTACTCTTAAATATGAACCCTTCAATAAATGCTAATGAAGCCCCATAAACTGACAATTTACAGTCTGGTATTAACAGCTCTTTCATTTATTCTTTCTGTTCTTAGTGTTGTCTCCTCCTGCTGGAACATTGTATTCTCTTTCACCACCATCCCCCCTCAGAACTGTTCACTGTGGTGGTGAAATAAACCAACTCTCTCTAAATTGGCTCAACTCATCAAATAAAATGATATATGCACAGATTAATGAGTATAAGTATGGGAAATCTGTTTCTTTTGGTGATTGTAATAATAATGAAAATGAAAATTTCTTAAGGCTTTTGAAAGGCCATCATATCTCAGGGAAAGTAAAAGACAAACTGTGGTTAGCAGCTTTGGGTAGACTCCCAGTTAGATCTGTAGTCAAGTGGAGTTGTTTTGTTAAAACAACTGTGTGTCCAATGCCAGAGTGTGATGAAAAAGAAACAGTTGGACATTTGTTGGTAGATTGTTACAGATCAATAGAAATTTGGGATACTTTTAAACAATATGGTTTAGATATTAACAGGACTAGAAAAGAAATTATATATGGAGGTTTTAATTTTGATAAATGTAGTAAAAAAACGTATTTTATATTGGATTGCTATTAGTACAATTGTGAACCAAATTTGGTTGAGTAGAACACAGATGACATTAAATAATATTTTTATAAACAGTGAAAAAGTGGTGAAACAATGTATTGTTAAATTAAAGCAAAAGAAAAAGTGTGAGGAAAAGAGTAAACAAAGTGTTATACCATGGAATTTATTGACATGTTTTTAATATATTTGTAATAATATTGATACTGATTGATGTTGGTTTTGTGAATATGGGTGGTGTAATATTGTGTGTGATGTTATGATGTGGAATTGATATCCAGAGGTTTTGTTTGTATGAAAACTAGATGGAATGTTGTTGATCTCAATTTTGTAATCTTGCTGGTTTATTGTAAATTTGTTTGGTGAAAAGCTTTAATAAAGTTGATTTAGAAACTCCAACTATCTGCCTCCAAGAACTACAAGTTGTTACATGACATGGTTATGAATACACTGCCTGATCATTCCACTGTACTTCTGAGAAGATTTTGAACTATTTTTAAATCTAATCATGCTGTTAGGGTGCATACATGCAGGGCATTGTATAGCAAAATATTCATTTGAAAAGAGTAAAAAAGTAAAAAAAAATTTAAAAATAATTTTTACCATAATCACTATTATATATCACAACTCAGAAGATTTGTATAGGTTCAGTAGTGGATTTTGAGAGTAAATAAGATGGATAGATTTGTGTTGTGATGTCTGGTTTCTGTCACCACCACTTTAGAGAAGTTTGTAAGTTTATCTAGAAAGTGATGTTTACATCTATCGGAGTGAAATTTTGAAAATTGGTGGATTTCCCCTAAGAAATCTTAGTTTCAGCAGTGAATGAGTTAAGATTGGACTTAATAGAGAACAGAAACTAATGTTCACACCTTAGTAAAGGTTTTTTTTCATTCTCCCTGTCCCTCTCTCAGATTTCATCTCAGTTACTCGAAACCTGAGGGGGGAAAGGGGAGGGAGCTGTCTGTGAGGTCACTCGGGTGTTGGTGAACCTGTTCTGTACGTCACCCTTTTTCCGCCCTATCTGAAGGTGTGTTCCTGAGTGAGTCCGGAAAAGGGTTCTGCTGTTTCTTAACCTCAGGCAGAAGAAGCTTAAAATTACTAGACCAGTAGATCAATAAAGCTGCTGACTCTCCGCAGATCATGGCTGGGGCTGCTCTCCGGACTTTATTTGTTCTGTTCGGCTGTGTTGTGCTCACCGCCGCGCTCACCGACGTCGACATTACGGACGGGTCGGAACAGGTTTTGATGCGACCGAAAGGTGAGCCGTGTCTGCTTTTCAGTCTGATCCCTATTCATCTGAAATAAAGAGATAGAATAAGGACTCTTATTATGAAAAGATGGGTCGAGAAAGCAACGATTCCTTACTGACTTTTTATTATTTTATTTAAAGACTTTTATTCTTTTTCGTTTTGGGAAGACGTTCTCCTTAAATTCTGCTTTCACTGTGAAATCAGACTGGGGTTTTTATTCAGTTCGTTTATAAACAAAGTTAAAGCCTTTTACACAGTACTCCAAAGACCTCAGACACCTAAATATGTTATTTACACCAATTAATCTTTTAAATATGTACTTTTACTATAAAACTATCGTTAGAATTAATACAAATGAGCATATATACAATTAAAACTAAAAAATAAAAAGTATCATAATGAAGTATTGATTATCCAAAGCAATTACTGATAAACGAAAACAATAATACTGTACTGGACTTGGAAAGGGTTAAACCTACACATTAGTATATGTTGCTCTTTGTTGTAATATTAGTGTTTTATCAATATGAAAACCATTTACTGCCCAAATATAGAGCTTTTAATTTTTAGGGTACCTACATAGTTTTTCATAATAGTGTGCAATACAATAAGGAACTCTCACTCACCTTTACATAACTCTCAATTACACATATCAAAATAAGAGTCCTTATCTCCTGGCAACAACAATCTACAAAATAGAAGTTATTTAAGTTCATGTCATTTGCATTTCTCTACTGTAATAAAATCACTGAGAATGCAAATTAAGAGGAGCAACCCTGCTATTAGCTTAAATTATCTTACATGATTGTGTAACAAGACCATCAATACATTCATGATGTTACAGTGTAAACACAACTGATGACTACAGCAAAACAGCCAGTCTCAGTGTGACACTAACAGCATTACTGCAGCTCTAATAATGTTTAACAGCAATGACTCAACATGCCTGACTACATCTGTGACTCTTTCACAGCCTGGTTTCGTTAAAGCTCTAACCTTTTTATTTTACAGTATAATTTGCAATAAGGAGTCCTCATATTTGTAGTTTATCATTAGCACAGAATATTTGTATTTTAATCTTTTCCACAATTTGATATGAGACCATCAGATCACTGACAGCATAAATTCAGACAAATAAAATCAGACAAATCAACTGCTGATGTTTTAAACACCTCAGTGTCACTGCTGCAGTGAAAAAGTGCACCAACCAAAACTAGTCAACAGTGTCCTGTGAGCAGCAATGAAGGACTAGAGTAACAACACAACCTGTTCAGCAACAGATGAGCTACTGCCTCTGATCAAAGCTCTGTTGTGTCTGATTGACTCATACCAGTACAACACAAACTAACACACCACCACCACTTTGGTGTCACTGCAGTACTGGGAATGATCAACCATAACAAAAATATTTAGAGAAACAGATGAACTACAGTCTTTAATTCAAAGTGCACCTTTATGGACAGTGAAGCTGATTAAATGGGCAATGACTTAAGATACAAGGAGGTAATAATAATAATGACATGAGTTAATAATGAGCAAACCACAGAAAATGTTCTTATTTATATTTACTCTGATATGTTAGTTAACCTGCCATTTACAGTTATTGTTTCATATGCTGCTGTTTTTGTTTGTTTTCATTCTGGTGTTCTCAAAAATTGTCTATTGGTATTTCAAGTGAACTGTACAATTGTAAAATTTTTGTTCTTATTATTTGTTTCAGACAAAGCACGAGGATTTTTTGGTCTCCAGGATCCTGGCTCAGACACTGTCTCTGTTGATGAGGTTGCTGTGAACACATTAAAGAGTGGTTTGACCACTGTGTTCCTGCCTGTCATCTACATCATCGTGTTTGCCATTGGGTTTCCCACCAATGCCATAGCAATATGGGTCCTACTCTTCAGGTCAAAGAAGATCCACCCAGCGGCCATCTACATGGCTAACCTAGCACTGGCTGACCTGCTGTTTGTTATCTGGATCCCACTGAAGATCGCCTACCACTTCAAAGGCAATGACTGGACCTTTGGGGAGCCAATGTGCAAAGTTCTGGTTGGCTTCTTTTATGGAAACATGTACTGTTCTATCCTGTTCATTGCATGCTTGAGTTTTCAGAGGTATTGGGTGGTGGCTCATCCTCTCACACAGCAGAGGTCAAACAACAAGCTGGCCATTATTTTGTCATTGGCCATCTGGGCTTTTATTTGGATCAGTAGCATACCACTGTACCAGTACCCGCAGACAGTCAAGCTCTCTGAGCCAAACATTACTACCTGTCATGATGTCAACAGTATTAGCCGAGAGAACTACCAGATGCAGAATATGTTTGAAGACGTGCAGAAGCCCTACTACTACTTCATGGTGATGGCAGGGTTGGCGTTCTTCACTCCATGTGTAATTATCATAGTTGCCTACACTCTGATGCTGCGCAAACTGGGAAACTCCACCATGGATGGAAGTAGTGCTGGCAAGAATCGCCGCAAAGCAATGTTTCTCATCATTACAGTGCTCATCACTTTCCTGGTTTGCTTCATCCCCAGTAACATAATGTTGGTGATCCATTACGCTCTACTGGCACAAGGATACACCAACAATGGATACACCTTCTACATCACCAGTCTGTGCCTAGCCAGCCTCAACAGCTGCCTGGACCCATTCATTTACTATTATGTGTCTGATGAGTTCAGAGAACACGTGAAGAACACACTCCTCTGCCGAAGTAACCGAACAGTGGAGAGGATGAGGGTGTCCTTCAGCTCGATGAAGTACTCAAAGAAGAGCAACATTTACACGTCCAGCACTGGTCAAACAGATAGCAGCACATGTTGAGCAAATCTAGCACAACTGCAAATATTGGTGAGATCCTCAACGGACATTTAAAAATGGACCTTGCTGAGAGAAAAATATCACTGTGATGTTCTGATTGCCTGTTGTACCAGAAAACCACAATTCTGACAGGTTTCACTCTGCTATTAAAGGAGCCATATTGACTGAAACAAATATGCATGTACCTGAAAATAACCTTTGGAAACTGCTTCAGAGGGTCTACAAAACATCCACCAATCCTTCAGCAGCAGCAGCAGTGCATTAGATCTACTGCCAACATTGTGGCACGTGAACAAGGAAGATTTCATAAATTAAACCAGGACAATGTACAATGAACTTCTGTTACAAGCTTCCATTAAAACATACCTTCAGTAGTAGGCTAAATGGGAGCTGGTCCAGATCATGACTTGGATTCTACTCATCTTCTCTCCAGATTATTGTTTGAACTTGAAGCTGTTCTGCTATGGAAAGACTGAATTAAGCATTCTTCTTTGGTTTGTTTTATCACTCCATGGTGGATGTGTCCTAGAACTTTACTGCCCATATCAGCTACTTGGTTTTATTGCTTTTTGTATTTGAGTCTGTTTATAACCTCTATGATCCTTTGTTCCAGATTGTTATGTATGACCTTTAATATCATTGTTTATGACCTTGATGTGTGATTTAAACTGTACTTCTTTTGAGTTAATGCCAACTTATGACATTTTCATAACCATATCTTGTAGACTTTTAGGTACTACAAAATCATCTCTGAGCAAGTGAAATCATTTAAATTTAATCTAAATGCCTAATTTTCTCATTTTTGAAAGTTATAAGCTTATTAGAAAGGCCATTTTCATGATAGCTAAACACCTTTGATATTTTTATCAGTTTTAAGCAGCTTTATTTAGTAAAATTATCTCACTGTATTGGCAGATATCTTGGGTGGTCTGAAACGTCGATCAAAATGATAATTTTTCTGAATAAAAATACTTAACATGTAAAACTGTCTAATTTTAAGCTAAATCATCTTTACCATAAGAATACAGCATTCTCAAAATGAGGAACAATAGGTATCTATACTGTGTTTTAGATGGTTTCACTTGTTCTGAGGTCAGTTTTTGCTGTGTCTAAAGGTCATGTCATTGTGGTCATGGTAATATGTCTTTAAGTCAAGGGAAATAGAGTCTAAACCATTTTTAAATGTCAACAATTGGTACATGACTCATTAATACATGTTTAGTAAGTTATTGATAGTTTTGTGTTTTTTGTTTTTACTGTTTTATATTAAATGTTGACATGCTTTCAGTAGGTTCTGGATTACTGCCAACCTGAATCTAAAACTAGACCAGACTGGAACACTGAGCTGTAGGACTCATATTATGAAATGTCTTTGTTGGCCCCAGTGACTCATTGTGACACAGCCAATGGAATCTACTAATGACCTCACTGGGTGACTAGTTGTAAATGAGACACCTGCTGTGAAACATGTTTAATAAACAAACTATATGATTAGTTAACTACCTAGGATAATTTACTGATGTCATAGTTAAAGTGGTATTTCAAACCATAATCTTTACACACACACTGAGATGTTCAGCCTTTAAATAGTATTTATTGAGGTTTTGAATAAAGCATGATCTACTGTTCATTTTAGAGAAACCTAAGTTGTATTGTACTTTAGGTCAGTTTAAGCTAAGAAACTATAAACTTCTATTGGTTGTTTAAATCTTAAGGAGGAAAGCATTTGGCTAACTAAATGTTTTTAGAAGAATTGTGAAATAAGGAGATTTCTGCAGAATATATTCTGCGTTTTTCATGCAATCGTTTCTGAGAAATAGATGTGGTTCACTGCTGATTTACAGAAGTTACTGTTTGTTGTTATTCCTGGGAAAGAATCTAGACCGGTTTAACAAGACAAGTGACCTGACCAAAACCGTGTGTGTGTGTGTGTGAAAGAGAGAGAGAAAGACAAACAGAAACGGAGAGACCGAGACCTTAGATAAGGAAATACGGAAGTACTTGATCAGTCTGTTTTAATTCAAGTCACATATGCTGTTTGTAAGCATGTGTTCCACCTGCATCCATAGAAACAGGTTCATCAATAGTTCTTCAAAAAAGCCAAATGTTACTTTTAGAAACAGAACCACAAATATACAGTACAGTTGCAAAAGAAAGTATGTGAACCCTTTTTGGATTACATGGATATCTGCATAAATTGGTGATTAAATGTTTTCTGATCTTCACAACAATAGACAAACATAGTCTGCTTAAACTAATACACAACACAAAAAAAATGTTTTCATGCTTTTACTGAACACAACATGTAAACATTCACAATGCAATGTGGAAAAAGAATGTGAATATTAGGCTAATGACTTCTCCAAGAGCTAATTGGAGCCAGGAGTCAGCCAACCTGGAGCCAATCAATTTAATGAGAATGCTTGTGTTGGTTAAAGCAACCCTGCCCTATAAAAACACACACCAGTTTTGAGTTTGCTGTTGTCAGGAAGCATTACCTGATGTGAACCATCTCAGAAGACCTACGTTCAAGAACTGTTGACTCAAAAGGGTTGGAAAGGGTAACAAAAGTATCTCTAAAAGCCTTGATGTTCATGTGTCCACAGTAAGACAGACTACCTACAAATGGTGAAAGTTAAGCACTTGCTACTCTCCCTAGGCATGTTCATCCTGTAAAGATGACTGCAAGAGCACAGTGCAGAATCCTCAGTGAGGTGAAGAAGAATACTAGAGTGTCACCTAAAGGCTTACAGAAATCTCTGGCACTGGCACATGCTAACATTTGTGTTGACAAACCTACAATAAGTAAAACATTAAACAAGAATGGAGTTCATGGAAGCACACCATGAAGGAAGCCACTACTGTTAAAAAATATTGCTGCACATTTGAAGTTTGCAGAAGAGCACTTGGATGTACTGGCAAAATATTGGGGCAAAATATGTGGGCAGATGAAACCAAAATTGAGTTGTTTGGTAAAAACACACAATGCTATCTGTGGAGAAAAAATGCACAGCACACCAACATCAAAACCTCATCCCAACTGTGAAATATGGTGGAGGGGGCATAATAGTTTGGGCCTGCTTTGTTGCCTCAGTGCCTGGACGGATGGAAAAATTAAAAGTTTATAAAGACATTTTGCAGGAAAATTTAAGATCATCTGTCCACCAAATGAAGCTCAACAGAAAACGGGTGATGCAACAGGACAACGACCATAAAAATAGAAGTAAATCAATGACAGAAGAAAATGCACATTCTGAAGTGGCCCAGTCAGAATCCTGATCCCAACTCAATTGAAATGCTGTGTCAGAACCACAAAAGGGCAATTCACACCAGAAATCATAAGAATATTGCTGATCTGAAACAGTTTTGTGAAGAACAAAGGTTTGAAATTCCTATTGATAGTTGTGCAGGTCTGGAAACGTTTGTTTGAGGTTACTGCTGCCAAAGGAGGATCAACCAGTTATTAAATCCAAAGGTTCTCATACTTTTTCCACCCTGCGCTATTAGTATAAGCAGTGTTTGTATATTGTTGTGAATTAAATGAAGATCAGAACATATTTAATGACTAATATACAAACTAGATTCCAAAAAGTTGGGACACTAAACAAATTGTGAATAAAAACTGAATGCAATGATGTGGAGATGGCAAATGTCAATATTTTATTCGTAATAGAACATAGATGACAGATCAAAAGTTTAATCTGAGTAAATGTAACATTTTAAAGGAGAAATATGTTAATTCAAAATTTCACAGTGTCAACAAATCCAAAAAAAGTTGGGACAAGTAGCAATAAGTGGCTGGAAAAAGGAAACTGAGCATATAACGAACATCTGGAAGACCAATTAACACTAATTAGGTCAATTGACAACATGATTGGGTATAAAAAGAGCTTCTCAAAGTGGCAGTGTCTCTCTGAAGCCAAGATGGTAAGAGGATCACCAATTCCACCATTGTTGCACAGAAAGATAGTGCAGAAATACCAGAATGGTGCTACCCAGCATAAAATACCAAAGACTTTTAAGTTATCATCATCAACCGTGCATAACATCATCAAAAAATTCAGAGAATCTGGAACAATCGCTGTGCGTAAGAGTCAAGGCCGTAAAACTGTACTGGATGCTCATTATCTCCAGGCCCTTAAACGTCACTGCACCTCAAACAGGAATGCCACTGTCAAGGAAATAACAGAATGGGCTCAGGAATACTTCCAGAAAGCATTGTCAGTGAACACAATCCACCATGCCATCCGCCGTTGCCAGCTGAAACTCTACAGTGCAAAGAGGAAGCCATTTCTAAGCAAGCTCCTCAAGCTCAGACGTTTACACTGGGCCAGGGGTCTTTTAAAATGGAGTGTGGCAAAATGGAATACTGTTCTGTGGTCAGATGAGTCACAATTTGAAGTTCTTTATGGAACACTGGGACGCCATGTCATCCGGACCAGAGAGGACAAGGATAACCCAAGTTGTTATCAACGCTCCGTTCAGAAGCCTGCATCACTGATGGTATGGGGTTGCATGAGTGCTTGTGGCATGGGCAGCTTGCATGTCTGGAAAGACACCATTAATGCAGAGAACTATGTTCAGGTTCTAGAACAACATATGCTCCCATCTAGACGTCATCTCTTTCAGGGAAGACCCTGCATTTTTTAACAAGATAATGCCAGACCAATTCTGCAGCAATCACAACATCATGGCTATGTAGGAGAAGGATCCGGGTACAGTGGTAACTAGGGTTGCCACCTTTCATATATTGAAATAAGGAACACCCATGTGGGGGGGTCTGGAATATAAACATATATATATATATATATATATATATATATATATATATATATTCATTCATTCATTCATTATCACATCCGCTTATTCCTTATCAGGGTCACGGTTAGTCCCCTACCCCCTCACTGGGCACAGGGCAGGGCAGTACACTATTCAACTAAGCCCAGGACACACAAATATATGGACAATTTAGAGTACCCAATTCACCTGACCTCCATGTTTTTGGACTGTGGGAGGAAACCGGAGACCCCAGAGGAAACCCACGCAGACACGGGGAGAACATGGAAACTCTGCTCAGATGGGGAATCGAACCCAAGACCCCAGCGCTGAGAGGCGATGTATATATATATATATTGTATTGAGTTATGAGGGCCCCAAGTGGGTTTTTGTGTTGGTTTTATGCCATAAATGGTAAAAGCTGGCCAAACTGTTATGATTGTGACATGAGCTGAAAGTTAACAAGAAGAATTGCTTGTATTTATCTGAGATCATACCAGAGATAACCACCTCATATATCAGATACCATCTAAGTCTCTATACAGTTTCTATAGAAACCATAACAGAAAAGAACCACTGAGGATCTTCTCTCATAAACAACACTGCTTTTAACCATGTAAAAGAGCCATAGAGTCATATACATATAAATGTCTTATGTACTCATCCAAAATTAATATTACAATAAAAAAATAAATAACAGTAATAGAGATAAATACAACAGTCCAAAGATATGAGCAGAAAATATATTTACTGATACAAAACAATAATCTTATAATTAATACATTAATGCAGAAATACTGTCATAAACATAACACTCCAAATATTATAGCTAACATTTAAACAGTTTATTTATTAATAAAATAACATGAATAAAGTCATATACAGTAAAGTTCAAAGACTATAGCGCCGGTCTGAGCAGAAAGGGTTTATTTTCTCATAAATCATTCATTCATTCATTCATTATCACACCCGCTTAATCCTTATTAGGGTCGCGGCTAGTCCCCCACCCCCTCACTGGGCGCAGGGCAGGGCATTACACTATTCAACCAAGCCCAGGACAGGGCGCCAGTCCATCGCTGGGTGAACACACACACACACAGACACACCTACGGACAATTTTTTTTTTTTAGAGTACCCAATTTACCTGACCTCCATGTTTTTGGACTGTGGGAGGAAACCGGAGACCCCGGAGGAAACCCACGCAGACACGGGGAGAACACGGAAACTCCGCTCAGATGGGGAATCGAACCCAAGACCCCAGTGCTGAGAGGCGAACGTGCTAACCACTAAGCCACCGTGCCCCCTAAATCATTCATATTCCAATAAATACAATAATACCATTACCATAGTAGTAATGCTATATACAAAGTAAATCTGCCAGTGTTAAATTAACACTATTATAGTTAAATTAACACTGAGGGTATGTATGTGAATGTGCTGTCTTAATACTTTCCAAAACTCTCCTCATGGCAGGCCAGTAAAGTTTCATTAGTTAGTGATACCTGAAATGTTTAATAAATGCTTCATTATGTTAAATCAAGTGATAGAAGTTAACAAATCCATGAGGAGTATCACAAAGAGCATCGGAATCCAAATCTTGTTTTACAAACAAAATCACAGAATTACTTTTTAAAAGTTGCTTTTAAAATGAATGTTTATTTGGATTTAATTAAATTATGTATATGTCATGAGGTCTAAAGAGACTTTTGCACAGTTCTGTTTATAAGTAATGTAATGGTCAGTCATTCTAGAGTACATCAAATATCAAAGGTGTATTTTTGGTGAATGTAGGTGAATTTTTCTCCAAACTATCGCTGTAATGATGTGTGATGAGTCAGGTGAACATAAGTGGGTGAGAAGGAGGAAGTGAGAAAGAAAAAACAAAGAGAGAGAGAAAGACAACCAATACGCCCACTCACTCTCATTGATACCTCTCAGTGACACATTTTAAAATATTTAATCTGAATGTATTTCAGATTTTTTTAGCCTTGTAAGCTCCTTGGAACCACTAGTGATTCTAGACTTGCATTTTACATTCTTAAAGTTGAAGAATAATTCAACCAGTGTGCATTGTTTTCAATGCAGTTACTCCACAATACACTTTAGGGTGTAATAAAAGCCAGGAGTTTAAGAGGTTAAAGTGATAGTTTGGCCCACTTTGCACAACACTATATAATACACTATTATCTATAAACATGTTGTGGATTGTACAGGATCAAAAACGACATAATCAATATGTTTAGAGGTTACTGAACATCTTAACACAGTCTGATGATTTAGACTTAGCACTATGCTAACTGGTGTGTAGTAAAATAATTCATTTACTTTAGCTAATAGAGAATGAACTGGAGTGACTGGAAGGGGCTGAAATTTGACACTGATTCACAAGTTAAAATTTGTATGTGTGTGTGTGTGTGTGTGTGTGTCTGTGTGGTAACTGGTTAGACCAGTTTTTCCAATTCTGTGTGAATAACAAAAACATTCTTTCTCTCTCTCTGTCTGCCTCTTTTTACTCAGGATGAGAGTAATCACCGTCTTCCATACAACAGCAGTAAATTCACAGGGTGGTGAGGGCTTGGGTTAGAATTGCCACCCGTCCCGTAAAATATGGAATCATTCCATATTTGTAAATTAAAAGTCCCGTTCTGTATTGAACCAATACGGGATGCGCTTTGTTTCGTATTTTTATCAAAGGGGTGAAATAAGGTTGAACTGAGACAGAACGATATGTGTGAATCTGATGCTCTCTCTCTCTCACACCCTCTCTGTCGTGTTTCAGCAGAGTGTGTGTGTGAGTGATGGGTCGTTGGCGAAGAAATGGCTATTAGAGTCGAATCTTTGAAGTGAATGATCAGAGCCGAGTCAGATTCGTTTCCCCCGTGTTGAAGTCACACGGGATTGGTCAGTTACACCATGTAAGGTGGGGGGTGTCGCTATATTAGTATTAACTATAATTGTTGCACGTGCACAAAGCTACAAAAAGACTCTCTCTGCATATGACGAAAAATGACATAAGTTTAAATAAATGCACATATAAAAGACTAAATAAATAATTACACACAAGTAATTGTACAGACAAAAAATAAATGAATAAATACATTTTGTCATGAAAAAGGATATATGTAAATTTATAAAAGGAATCTATTTCTACACGTCCATGCATAAAAATTATTTGGCTCACTTTTGAAATCCAAAACAAACAACAAAAAATCACTGAAAGATGGTCATCAGTATGGAAAATATTGAGGGATATGTGATTTTTCTTTTTGCAAGATGTACTATTGCCTGTATTGTAACCATAATTGACTTATTTTACTTTATTATGCCCTATTCCTTTATTAATTAATTATCATCTGTGATATTGTGAAATGTGACCATGTTGCAGCCAGATACATATATATATATATAATTCTTTTCTTTTTGTTTTTGTTCTGTTCTTTCTGTAAAATGCAAAACTCTTTGAATATATAATTTAAAAAATATTATTTTTGTTTTTACATTACTACATTTATTTCATTTCATTCACTGTTGAATTGACATTATTTTATTACTAGCTTACGCTAAGCAGCAAAAAAAAAAAAAAAAAGAAGAAGAAGAAGAGGAAGAAAAGTCTTTCGATTTGGGAGCTGTAAGAGGTAAAATAGCATCTACCGAAGGCAATTTCAGTCTGCTTTATAATGTTTCTCTGACAGTGTAAGACCTTTTATTATATAGGTGCAACATTCAAGCCACACCCAACCCGCAACAAAATCCCGCCCCCACATACACTCCAATGATCATGAACATTCATTCATTCATTCATTATCACACCCGCTTATTCCTTATCAGGGTCGCGGTTAGTCCCCCACCCCCTCACCGGGCGCAGGGCAGGGCATTACATTAATCAACTAAGCCCAGGACAGGGCGCCAATCCATCGCTGGGCGACACACAGACACACACACACACACACATACATACATACACACCTACGGACAATTTAGATTACCCAATTCACCTGATCCCCACGTTTTTGAACTGTGGGAGGAAACCGGAGTCCCCGGAGGAAACCCACGCAGACACGGGGAGAACATGGAAACTCCGCTCAGATAGGGACTCGAACCCAAGACCCCAGCGCTGAGAGGCGAACGTGCTAACCACTAAGCCACCGTGCCGCCCCATCATGAACATGATCAGAGAAATAAATGTCCATCTGATCCAGTGAATCCACCATAGAAGATAAAAGGTAGCTGAAGAATGAGAGAAATTAGGGGAACTCTAAGATCTTAAACTCTGCGTTTCACCGTTTTTCTCTCAGAGCTAAAATGAGATGTTTGTTCACTCAGATGATATTCCCTGACTCTTGTCATAATGGTTAGGTTTATTGGACTTGACTGAGCACATGATGGTCTTAAACAGGGCAGCCATGCCCTAGTCGTAAGGATCTGGTCTTGTGACCAGAAGGTCGCCGGTTCGATCCCCAGACAGAACATGACTGAAATGCCCTTGAGCAAAGCACCTAACCCCCTAACTGCTCCCTGGGCCCATAAGGCTGCCCACCGCTTCGGGCACAAATTCTCACAGCCTAGTGTGTCTGTGTGTGTTTCACTGCACAAATGGGTTAATTTCGGAGGTCAAATTCTGTTGTGTGAAAATCAAATTGGTTCATCTTAAACTTAATCAAAACATTGAGTCAATATATTGAGATATTGGAAATATATAACAGTGTTATTATCATTCACATCATGAATTGCTTCTTCTGGCTAGGAAACATATTCTTGACAACTGGCTTAAAGATTTGGCACCTACAGTTACTCAGTGGTATCAGGACATATTTAGGATTCTCCCTCATGAATGATTAGCTGCAGTACTCAGGGGAATTTTTGAGAACTTGGGGACCATTCATAGAACATTTCCCTCCTAAACTTATAGATGTTAAAGGGTCAGTGCTCTTTAAAGTGGAAGTCCTCTCTAAGCCCAGACAATTCATGACTGCACTGCATTAGTAAATATTGAGGATTATGCAAATCTGTTTTCCTCTCATAATCCTTTGTATGTTTTCCCCTGTATTTGGGAAAGGCATTCAGTATTCTCTGTAATTTCTAAAAATCTAAAATGTGTTAAAAAAAAGTCAATAAATGTCTGTTTGTACATTAAACATTAAAGTTACAGATAATCTTTAATGTATGTCTGGAGTGATGTTTGATCATTTGTGTTCATTTGAAATATGGTGAAAATGGTGACTTTGAGACTGTCATATAATTTACAATTTAAAGGAACGGTTTTATTTTTTTCTACTCACCATAAAAGCAGTAGGTTTATTTCTGCCACAAGAGGGCACCATTCAACAGCACAGAAACTGAGTGCCCAGTTGTATTTGTTTGGGCCTCAAACAATCAGTAAAGGATTGAGCCCAGAAATCAACACTTATTCAACACTTATTGTATCAGAAGATATAACACAAGGTTTATTTGAAGCAGGATCTTTAATTAGAAAAACAGTCAGAAATGAACAACTTGAGTCGAAAGAAGAGAATTCCAGCTTTCATACGACTCCCCCCTTTTGTGTGTATCTGAGAAAAGAAGAAAGTAAAGCTCTAATTGATGGAATGACTGGATGGAATCTAAATGTATTGATGTTACTGAAGCATTTTAATGCACATATACTCTCAGGAAAGACACTGAAACTGTTCAGTAAAATGTCATGTTTAGATTGGGTGTAGAGGATATTTTAACTTATTTTAACTTTAGAAAATTAATTTAAAAAACAGTGTAATACACCATAAAGTCCAATCCATTTGAAATGACTTACCTGTTTGTGACATCATGTTAATCGGTGAACATTACATTTGAGGCATTTAGCAGACACTCATCCAGAGTGACTTACAGTTGGAGCTTAGGTGCCTTGCTAAGGGCATTTTGGTTGTCTGCCCAGGGATAGAACTGGCAACCTGATCCCTAACAACCAGGCCACGGCTGCACCATTGCCCCCTACAACAAGGCTTCAAAATATTCCATTACTTGTTAGCTACATCAGCCTGCAATCTCAGGGGTTCAATCATTTATTGGTTAATTTATTATATTTCAGGCACTGGAGGATGGGGTTTTGGGGGCGGGGATTTAAATGAGACCTTTGGCTGAACTATTGCTTTAGGCGTGGTCTGCTGTTATTGTCGAGCCTGGCCGAAAAGCTGTTTTGTAATAGTGATTTTGTTGTTTTTAACTGACCCTGCTCTTAGTGTTGTGGTTCTCTTCCTTCTTTTTGAACCCAATGCACATCTCCTGCTGGTCTACACATTCCTGAAGGACCCCTCTGTTGGTGTGCCAGAAGCGGAGGGAGCATCCGCAGAGCTGCCTGAGGCAAAATGAACCAGCACTTCCTGAGCTGGGCTTCAGATAACGACTCACTGTTCAGCCCTGCAGAGGAGCCACAGAGCAGTTGGGCCTCTGCCAAGAACTGCTCTTTATTACCCATCCTTTACACACACACACACACACACACACACACACACACACACACACACACACACACACACACACACACACACACACACACACCTGACCTTCAGCTCCATAAAGGTAAAATAAACAACAGATCAATCTGAGTTTTACTGTATGTGTATGTGTGTTTCTCCGTGTGCGTGTGTGTGTGTTTGTTTTTGAAGGATGCAGAGCTTTTCTCTTCATGTCACTGAGGGCTGTGGGAGGCTGAAAGAGATGATTAATTGAAATTGGCTTTGAGAGTGAAACTTCATCAAAGCTGCAGTGTGAAATAATCTGCTGTCACCTAGAAGTGCATGTATGGCTATATAGATTTAATTTTCTTTCTTCTAATGAGTAAAAATATTTGCTGTGCCCTGACAGTGAAGCCACATAATATTGTAACTATAGAATATCACATAATTTGCAAGAACAAGCACAGCATGGTGCATCACAGAAATTCAGAATCTTTCCTAATCACTAATGATGTGCGTGCATGACCAGTCAAAAGTTTGGACACATGTTCTGGACATTCAATGCTTTTTTCTTTCTTTAAAAATTGGCTACATTGAAGATTAATACTAACGTCATCAAAACTATGAAGAAATAAATATAGAATAATTTAGCAAACAAAAAGTGTTAAACAGAATATGTTTTATATTTATATATATTTATATGTTATATTTTTTAAATATATATTTATATGTTATATATGTTTTAAACCAGAATATGTTTATATTTTAGATTATTCAAAGTAGGCAACTCTTGTTTAGATGAGAGCTTTCTTGGCATTTTCTCAGTCAGCTTTATGAGGTAGTCACCTGGAATGGCTAACAGCTGTGTCTTGTCAAGAGTTCATTACCTGCCTACTTTGAAGAATCTAAAATCTAAAACATATTTTGGTTTGTGCAACACTTTTAAGTTTACTACAATGTCCTTTATATGTTCCTTCATAGTCTTTATAACTTCAGTATTATTTTTCAATGTAGGGAAAAAAATAGTGAATGAGAAGGTGTGTACTCTATCTATCTATCTATCTATCTATCTATCTATCTATCTATCTATCTATCTATCTATCTATGTAATGAAGTGTTTATATTGTTATATATTGCAGTTATGTACTGTACTGATGTATATTACAGTTTCATTGGGATTATATTGTTTATGCTATGGTTATATTGATACATATTACAGTTATATTAATGTATGTTGTACTTTTATTGCTATATATGATTATATTGTGTGTTACTGCAGTTGGAATTATACATTGGGATTATACTCTTATATAAAGATCTGTATTGTTTTAATGTATTTTTTTCTAATTACATAAATATGTTGATTCTTATGAACACCAAGAGAAGCTCTTGTGTAGTACTGCTTTGTGTATTAGTGCTGTACAGCTGATATTGTGATGCACAGTAAATGATACATTGTGCAGGTTCAGGTCTGTCTTGTTGGTTAATGCTACTGTTATCATTTAGAGCAAAAATCCAGTGCATAGCAACAGAATACAGCAGCTGTGTGCATTAACCTTCTGCCTACCTCACAGCCCTTTAGCTTTCCTGGCTTTTGTAGCATTCAGCTCTCATTATCACTGCTCTTAAGTGTATGTAGAGTACATTTCCCCCACGCATGTGTCTGCTATACTCTGTTATCAGCTGTTATGCACTAAAATTGCTGTCCTCTGTGATCCTGCTGAGGTGACGAGCTCAGAACAGCACTTCTCTCCTACAGTATTGCCTCCTGTGTTCAGTTTCTGAAATTCACAAACATGAGCAGAATCTCTCCGAGCCACAAGCAGACTCAAGCGCAACATTTTATTGGACAAACTTCGGTGGAAAAAAGTACCCTGTAAACTAGCTAGTAGCAATAGCAAAAAACATGTTCATGTCTCTTAGAGTCAGGAGACCCATCACACTCTGAGATCACACAAAAGGCCAAAGCTACTGACCTGAGACAGCCTCCAAATGCCCACACGCTCACTAACAGTAGAAAAATAGATATGCTTCACAAGAATAAAATGCCTTATACAATCCAGTCATCAGACAGCAAATACAGCTCAGAAAGCTTCCAGTCAAGTTGCTGGGCTTAGCTTACTCACTGCTTTCTATGGGTTTAGTAAGAAATCGGGTTTGACTTCATTTGTGAGTAAAAACATTGGAAACATTTTCTAAGAATGTGGTCATAGTTATGATACTGCCTTTCAAACTTAATTGCTACCATCAGTTAATTTTCTCTCAATAAGCAGTAGGTCATTATTAATGTGGCTGAGTATTAATGAATGAATAAACACTCTTTCAGAGTTTTCTAATCAATCACATGCTGATACTTACTTCAGGTAATTACTGACAACACTATTTTTCATTATACCTCAGAGAAGAGAAATGGTCCTTTTTGATTGGCTGGCAGGTATATATCAATTTTGTATAATGCAGTAGATCCATTAAAGAAAGTTTAAATCCCAGTTGTATATAAGTGCTCTGGAGACTAGTAACAACAGCAGCATCCATAGTACAAATCCATTACTATCATGACCTGTAATAGAGCTACTACAACAGTCAATAACAAAAATGCCTAAATATGATAACTGGTGTATATGCAGGATAACAACTTTCAATACCAAATTAATGGACCTGGAGGAGGAAGAGTCCTGAAGTTCTTTGAGTCCACCTTGTCCATTAATTTCAGAAAAAGGGACACATCAAAACCAGTTATTCTTTACATTATGCAGTAAATTTAGACCTTTAGTAAGAGATAACCCCGGTTATCACATTTAAACAGTTTTGTGTATTAATATGTACAAAGAAACTATGAAGAGCCTAAAGTTAAGTCTCGTTCATCTCGATTCACTGATTGTTGAGATGAAACTGAGCGTGCGAGCACAAATAAGAACAAAAAGCTATCTAGATCTCTGCTACACCAGAGATAAGCTACAGGATCACTTAGGTTATAACTCTAAGAGATGGTAGAAGATAAATCATTAATTAACTTTACCTACTAAGTTACCTACTTACCTAATTCATGTCACTTACTAAATAATTAAAGAGAATCCCTGATGATAGTGATGGTGTTAATACAGCTCTATTCTTCCGGCAGAGTTCCTCATTAACTATGACCACACGATTATAACGTGTCACCAAAACAACTACAAAAAATGAATGAGAAATAAATAATAAAGGCTGATTCATATTATTCAAAAATCAATAAACAGGAAGAGAAAACATAGCATGAGATAAGCAAATGATGAGTACACTACCATTCAGAAGTTTGGAATCATCTGTCATGTTATATTCAGTGATCTACAGTGTAAAATTAAATATTAGAAACAAAACTTATTTTTAGATGTAAGTGTTGCACATATTTTAGCAACAAACAACTTATTACATAATACAATGATTTGCCTTGTCATTTGCTTCAAGATTTGTTATTCATGTTATTAATATTATTCTTGATGTTCTTGAAGTTTTTAATTTTTTTAAATATGAATTTGTTCAGGACTAGCACATTTGTCATTGATTCCAAACTTTGAGAAGTAGTGTAGGTGTTTTGAAGACAGAGATGGAGATGGAAGATGATGTAAATTGTTCTCAGGCCCCTTTGTCCGCTCCCTGTTCCTTTCCATTAGTGTTGTTCTCGTCGTTCTCAGCTTCACGAAGTTTTGCAGAAGGAGCACAGGCAGTTCCAGCCAACCAGTCCCAGTGCGTGAAGAATGGTGCAAAGTTGGTTCCAGGGTGGAGGTGGTGGATGTCATGGCGTATAACACCTCCCCAAAGGCCAAAGGGCACGAGGCGGTGCATGGCCCAGGGGAAGTCATATCCACAGTGATCCTCTGCAGAAACCCACACGTTAAAGATCATAAAGGCCCAGCCGGTCAAGCAATGGCACTGCAGCAGCACTGGATCCACGGTGGTCCAGAGACCCACACTGAAGAGCTCCCAGGCTGACAGGTATTGAGTCACCAGACTGAATGGCTGCCTGTACTGGTGGTGGATTGCATGGAAGGTACTGTAGAGCCAACCAACACGGTGGTGCAGAACATGCCACAAGTAATACTGGAAGTCAAAAACCACAGTGCATCCCAAGATTCCCAGCAGGAAGGCAGCTAGTGATGGTGCTTCGCTGGATAAAGGCACTGGGGGGCGCCAGAGCCACTGGGCCACAGCTGCTGGGAAGATGTACAGCAGGTGGTTGTAGGTGGTGAGGGCCAGTGTGTTGCCGATGTTGGCCCAGGTAATGGTGTGGTCAGCATGGATTTGGTAGCGGCGGATGCTAGGCCATGTTGGAGCTAACAGGTCCAGGATGGTGTAGAGCAGAACCAGCAGCAGATAGGTGGAAACAGAGAGGAGAACAGGGAAAAGAGGAGAACGCAGGGTGCTTTCATGGTTCTGCCGTAGGTAGTCCCACATAGGTTGGAGAACAGGACGCTCAGACAGTGGCCAGGAAGCGTTCTCGCCATCCCAAACACTGGAGAGAGCCATCCCCAGTCTCTCCACACTCATTCTGCCTGAAGAGAAAGAAAGAGATATATATTGACGAACCCACAGCTTATGGTGCCTCTGCTCCTGGATGGAGGTGATGCTGCTGGTTGCTGGAGGATGCTTCGAGTGAAAGTCTTCGCTTGAGCTTTGGAGGGCTTGCAGTGTTTGGATGTTTTTTTTTTTTGTAAATGGAAGATATTCTGAGGAGCCAAACGAGGCAGGACTAAACGGCTAAATGTCTGTCTAAGAAACACCTCCTACATCCGCACTCTCTCTCTCTCTCTCTCTCTCTCTCTCTCTCTCTCTCTCTCTTTCTCTCCCTTCATCTGTGTGAGAGAGAGAATGTGCTAAGGCTTTCAACAGAGTGAGAGAGATGATCGAGCATCCTTCTGAATAGTGAGTCTGTCTCTGAGCCTAATTTCTGACCTATATTTCTGTACCTGACTGCTTTCACTCATCTGCCTCTTCAGAACCTTTATAAATGACATGGCTGTAAATGGGTTGTCATTCAAAGTAATAGTGAAGAAATCTGGCTGCTTTATGTATGCAAGAATAACAGCCTCCAAGAGCTCAACCACAAAATTACAACAGCATTTTCCTCCAGAGATTTTCTTCAGAAAAGCAGGCACACAGCCTGGTTTCAACATTATTTCACTAACTGCTCAACAACCACCATACATCAAGGGATCATTCACCACCTGTCAAAAGCACAGCACAAACAAATACCACTTGAATTCAAAAATCAATCAATTTTGCAAACTAGTGAAAGTGTATTAAAATAATTACAAGTTTCTGGGGGGCTGTAGGGTGTTACAAACACAAATGTTAACATTATAATATGAGAACAGTTCATTTCTACATGTAGCTGCTTTAGTATTATTGTGTAATAAGCTGTTATTTCTTCTTCTTTATGGATTTAAATTTTTTTGGTGGTTCTGCACATTAGAAAATGAAATGTAGCTAATAGCAGCAAAAGCAGTAGCAAAATTATAATTTTTCATAGTGATATGACATCTGCTTCTAAAATCATTGAGATTTGCTTAGAGACAAGACTACAATTACCAGAAAAGCTCTGAGTTATGTAAAACTAGTAGGTAATTTAGCCTGTTGTGGAAACAATTTGGCACAACACTGACATTACCAAGAACTGGATGTCCCTCCAAAATTGATGAAAAGACAAAAAGAAAACTCGACCAGGAGGCTGCCAAAAGACCTACAGCAGCATTAAAGGAGTTTCTGGCAAGTATTGGTTGTGTAGTACAATCTCATATATTCTTCATATGTCTGGGTGGTGGGATATAGTGGCAAGACAGAAGCATTTTCTTACAAAGAAAAACATCCAAGCTTGGCTATGTTTTGCCAAAATCATGTGGGAAAATGGTCTGATGAGACTAAGGTTGAACATTTTGGCTGTAATTCCAAAAAGTATGTTTTGGCGCAAAGCCAACATTGTGCATCACAAAAAGAACACAATATCCACTGTGAAGCATGGTGGAGGCAGCATTATGCTTTATAATAATTTTACTGCAGCTGGAACTGGGGTTTTATTTAAGTTTAAAGGAAATTATGAACAATTTCAAATATCAATAAATTTTGACACAAAACATTCAGGCCTCTACTAAAATGCTAAATATGAAGATGAATTTAACCTTTTAGCACAACAACAACCCAAAGTATACCACCACATTAACAAAAGAATGGCCCAGCCAGAGTCCAGACCTGATTATAATTGAATATCTGTAGGTTGACCTGAAGAGGGAGGTACACAGGAGATGCGCTCACAATATGACAGATTTGGAGCACTTTGGCAAGAAAGAGTGGGCAAAAATTGCCAAGTCAAGATGTGCCATGCTGATAGGCTCCTACTCAAACAGTCTGAACGCTGTACACTTCAACAAAGTATTAGTTTAAGAATGTCCATATTTATGCAACCACATTATTTTAGTTCTTTATTTGTATTTTTTTCACCAAAAAAGATTTCAGTTTATTTCTCAATCAAATTGTACAGATTATAGGGGACATTAAAGGTGAAAAACGTTCTGAAATTACTCATCTTGTTTGGATTTTTTAAAAACAAAAATCCCTGCCATTTAAACAGGGCTGTTTATACTTTTTGTATCTTAACTTTATAAAACTATACAGGACTTCCTGTAAAAGATTAAGTTACCTCCGGACCCCATTTACATTTAATTCAATCCAAATAGAGCTAAAGACAGGGTAGCTTCAAAACCAGTTAATTATGATTCACATGAATGTATATTGTCACTGTCCAGAGAAAAACAAGAATCTGTTTTTTTATTATATTCTTAATTTTCTGCATAATCTGAGCTCAGCAGATATCCTTTACATTTTGTTAATATGTCCTGATGATTGGAACAATATAAATCTTTTTAAAATGCTCTGAATAAAATCATTTTGCATTAACTTTCACTGAAGTTAAAGGGCATTTCTATGCTGTCCTGTAAAGTTGCAATTTTGAAACATTTTCTTTTTTTATGTCATGATATTTTTCAATGATGTTTAAATGTCATTTGCTAGTAATCAAATATCTTTGGAGATCTTTCATGGGTGACCAAAATTAGATTTAATTAAGAACTGTACATAGACATTCAACTGAGGTGCAGCTGAGTACTCATTGCTTTATCACTCAGTCCTCATTCTCATTGTTTCCAAAATCTGCATCTCATAAGTATTCAAACATTTCCATATTTATATAAAGGACATGTTATGTAACATTCACATAAATATGTATATAGTTGTTGAGTAGAGTATATACACTCTTTTTCTCTCTCAGTCTCTTTCACTCTCTCACTTTCTCTTTCACACACACAGATCTAATTAATCATATCTTGGCTGTCAGTCTCTTGTAGAGATCAGACACGCTGTTGATGTGTCATAGCCTCTTTTTTCAGCAGGAAGTAGCAGAACTGTTCTCAGATGAATTGAGTTTGTTTGAGGAAGAGAAAAGAGAGAAGCGGAGATGGGGGCAGGTCATAGTGCTGCAGTGCTGAGCGCTGGTCTCTATGGAATTTTTCTGGAGTTATTAAACCCAGGCTCTCAGCAGTCATGCCAAGCATATTAATACACATCTCTACTGCATAAATAGTCAACAGCTCCAGAGTACAGATGGCAAATCTTCAGCTTTTCTTTTCAGTCAGGTATCTGTGAGGTTAGATGTCACACAATGAACCATGTTAATCTAACATTTTCCACATGAGGTACAGGTTTTGTCCTGCTTACATTTCTCCACCGATCTGACAAGATCCTCAATTATTATTCTTTTCATAAAGTCTGTTCAGACTTCTGGTAACCATATGGATATACTGAGGTAAATTAGTATAACTGCTATACCATTTAAGGTGGAACAGCAGAATCCCAGAAGAAGCACTTCAGATTTGTGAGAAGTTAATATTGAGTTTTTAAAAACACTATGCTAATCTTTTAACTTCAGAAGAGTTCAATATTTGGTCATGCTCTCCACTGGTCTTCCAAATCTTTGCTGTTGGTTGACTACGGCAAAAATTCAATTCAGTTCAGCTTGGCTTCATAGTTTGTAGACCACCCATCACATCTGAGAGGTTTTCAAAGGGCTTCTAGAGATGTGGACTGGAGATTTGGAGTGGGCTCCACATTTTTACTAAAACAATTCATATACAATATACAACAGACAATATTTTGAAGATATTACAGACTAAAATGATTAACACAAGTAAAAATATTTAGATATATGATACATGGTCTTGTAGTAAACTTTCTCAAAATATTAGAAATTTAGACAAGATGGTTTCACTGTCTCAGAGATTTTGTGGTGTAGGAGATTGTGTGGGGGGCTTCATTTCCCATTGAAATGATTTTCTGTCATGAGTCACAGTCATTTTTATACTGACAGAACAACTACAGCAAAAGACAATGACTCAGTGTAAACTATTAGTGCCAGACTCTCTCTCTCTCTCTCTCTCTCTCTCTCTCTCTCTAACTGAACAGCAGTGTTGCTAAAGATTGCTGTAATATTTCCTTCCCTAATCCAGCTCATTTTTGAATGGTCATTATGGTCTTAACCTAATGTAGCAATAATAGCCAGTGTAATAAAGGCTTTAGGAAGTTATATTAGATTAGATGACACAGGTATGATTAGATCATAACTGACTAGAAACCTTGAAAAGCTAAATCAGTGGTTGTCCGTGATTAGGGTTTTGTAGAATTGCTTAGTTCAGCTGGACATTTACAATAATGGTTTATCTATATATCAGTTCTCAGATATACATTCTAACAAATTTCTACAGTTTTCACAGCATTGTTACTGTATACTGAACAAATGTTTACTGTATAATGTGTATACAGCATGTTGTTGTAGATCTGCAAAACATCTTAATCAAAAATCAGTGGCAAGTTAATTTTTGACAGTATATTTTGCACAAAAAAGAAGTTTTATGCAGACATTTGAGGACCCGACAGCTTTAGCTGAATACAGACTTTTTTCACCCTTTGACTTCAATAATTAAATTACTCAATATTATGTTAATTTGCAGTAATTTTATGATGTAAATTTATGTAATTATATGGATAAGAATTAACTTTAAAGTTCACAAAACATATGTTAGTTAACTGTTAGCTACATTAGCTAATTAGCTAGCTGTAAGAAACTCCTTAGCTAGTTAGCTTGTATGCTAGTGTGCATAATAGCATCAACATTTTCACATTAACTTTTATTACTTTGAGACATTTATAACATCTTCAGTTTGTCATAAGTGTAACAGTATAAAGTAAAATTAAATGTGTGTTTGGATAAATTTTGGATAAATTTGGATAAAAATGTATCACTATGTTTTTGAGGAATCACTACAAAATACTAAAGCTGACCAAAGAGAAACACCACCACAACAGGTAAGTGTTTAAAAAACATATTTTTGATATGAACTTTTCTTCATTATGTTTTTCTGAACCCACACTAAGCTCATCCAGAACTTACTGAAGGTCTCACAAACCTTGTGGTTTAGTATGATTTACTGATGAGCTTTAAAAATTAATAAAACCTCACAACTACAGACATTTAGACAACAGCAGAGCTGGTAGAAGTCTGGTCTTGGGTCAGATTCTCTGTATTTATGATGCTCAATATTTATTCTTTTCTCTTTTTTTATTGCAACTTTGGTTTTAAATGTGCTATATAAATAAAGTTTTACTTACTTTCAATAAAACTGTTGTAGATCAGCATTTTTTGTTCTGAGATAGATGATGCAGCCTTCAGGTCTATCATATAGAAGAAAGCAATTTTAAACAGGACTGTTAAATATGGTGCTTTGAGTACAAGTTTCTAATACAAGCCACTGGATATTCAAAATGGCACCTCATGCCAGAGAGAGAGAAAGAGAGAGAGAGAGAAAGAGAGAGAGAGAGAGAGAGAGAGAAAGAAAGAAAGAAAGAAAGAGAGACATATGTAATTAACTGAAGTGCAGTGTTTCCACAGTAGCCTGTGTCTGTAATACTGTTGCAGCATTTCTACAGAAACTCTCTCTGTTTCAGAGAAAAATTTCAACAAACTTCTCTCTGCCTCCTCACTGAGCTTAGCTTCCTTTATTTAGGCAGTTCTGTTCTGTTTGGTTCTATTGTGTTCTGTTCTGTTTTATTCAATTTGATTCCGTTGTGTTTTAAATGGTTTTGTTCAATTCAATTGTTTTATTTGTTCTGCTCTGTTTGGTTCTGTTTTCTTCTGTTTAGTTCTCTTCTATTTTGTTCTGTTCTGCTTTAGTCTGGTTGTTTATTTCTGCTCTGTTCTGTTTTAATTTGCCTGTTTGGTTCTGTTCTTTCCCAAAGGTATTTATAGCTCGACCATCTTTGAGCAGTGCCATCTGCAGGAGCCTGAAGTTACTACCACCTTAAACATGCATGGTGACTAACTTTTTGTCTGGAAAGCTTATATTATGCAGAGGTATAGAATAAGTTAGTACAGAATAGAAGAGAAAAAGAGTAAAGGTATATTTATTAACATATAATCATGTAAGACAGATCTCGTGCATTTATTACACTAAATGTTAAGAGGTAGTTCACTAATGAGTATCAATATGATCAAGTAAGCTTTTAACAGTTACTGTCAGCAGTATTTACATATGTTATGTAGTTCAACATGATGTAGTTTTATTTCACAATGAGTGTGATTTAGCAGGTAGTGTTCAGTGTTTACTTTGTAAAGTGTGAAGTGAAAGTGTCATGAGAGTATCCAGGGGTGTCAGAATGATTTGTAATTTAGGGGGCACACATTTGGTTGGGGTTCTGGGGGTTCTCCCCCATAAAATGCTGAATGAAGTAGATGCCATTTCCTGCATTCTGGTGTATTTTAACAGGTTGTTAAACATCTACTTTTACATACATAAGTAAACATTTGATTCAAAAACTATTTTAGAGACAGATTCCTCATTGAAATAGTCCATATATGCATCATCCTGTTTTTAAACTCACTGCTATGGCTAAGAAATGAAATGAAATTAATGTGACACAATTCATCACAATCAATGACTTTAGAGGCACATTTACTTGTATTTTGTTTATTCTTGATTTAGTTTTAGTTTTATTTGTAACACAACATGTAACACAGTCCATTTGAAATAATGTTTATCTTCCTTCTCCCACTGTTTTCTTTTCCACTATATCTTCCTCATACACTGATTTTCCTCATTTTAATCCCAGAAATGAAAGTTAAAATTATATAAGCAAATTAATCATTTTTATTTAAATTTATTTCTAGGTTTTTGCCAATTTTTATCCCCTTCCCAATGTAGTGGTAGCCAATTAGCCCATCCCCTCCGTTAGGCCTCTCCCCATCACTTTGCAATGTCCCTGACTCTAGGAGGGTGCAGGCAAGCACAAGCCTCCTCCGCTGCGTGTGATGCAGCCACCGCCTCTTTTCGAACCACCGCTGATACACCGTCACTGGAGAGCCTAACCGCTTGGAGGAAGGCACACAGGGTCCCCAACTCCGATTGAACCAATCAGTAGACGCCTGAGCCAGCGGACATTGCAGTGTGAGAGTGATGGGGAGAGTGAGAGCGCCATCTACCCACCCAGAGAGAGCACTGCCAATTTTTGCTCTCTTGGGCCCCGGCTGTTGATGGCAAACAGCATGACTGGGATTCGAACTCGTGATCCTCGGGTCATAGTGGTAGCATCTTTGCAAATTAATAATTTTTATATTGGTCAAAATAAAGTTCAGTTTAAGCATGCTAGATTATGCACACTTCATCACTCTCCTCAGCAACAGCAATCTTTCCACTTTCCCTGCATCCTGACCAGCCTTTGACTCACTGTATCTGACTCAATCTTAGTATCAAGCTTCGATGTGAAGAGAGATGGAAATGGATTATGCAGTGTTTTTTTTCTATTGCCACCTGAAATAAGTGAATTTGGCCTCATTCTTGTCATTACAATACGATTTAATTGCCAAAAACTACTCAGTGTTAGATTTTATTTCATCACTGAATTTGGGTGAAGTGATAGCTAAAGTTAAGTTGATGGATGACCTAACATTGACTAGCCAGCTAACTTTCCATATTAAAAACACTGCCCTGTGGGGAACTGACCTACTTTCTGCTTCTTTGTAAATAATCTCTTAATGTCCATTGCCTCTGGAGAGGGATCAGATATTGCAAACACTGAATCGTTTTCCAGGAATACAGATCTATACTAGGTTACTGTTAATAAATTAGCGTCCTTCTAATGTTTCATTGTTTAGTTGAGCAATAATTTAACATGGCCTATGGCTAATTTTGAGGCTGTATAAAAAAAAATTAGGCTTTTACAAAAGCTGGACAATGTGAGATGTCAACAGTGCTGATGTTACCAGAGCAGCCTGCACTAACAATTCACTTAATTGTTTATGACTATGTTTACATTATAAGCCACACTGCTCACATCTGTTTGTTTTTTTTTTGCACAGATCAGATGTAACTGTATTGATGGTTCAAACAGTATCTGTTTGTAATGTGAACGAATATGTCACTGAAATGGCTTGCATGCGCCCATTGATACATGTACACACGTCGCCTTCATCACCAACAACAATTCCAGTTAGGGTTGCCACCCGTCCCGTAAAATACGGAATCGTTCCATATTTGTAAAATTAAAGTCGCGTTCCGTATTAAACCGATACGGGACGCGCTTTGTTCCGTATTTTTTATCAAAGGGGGTGAAATAAGGTTGATCTGAGACAGAACGATATGTGTGAATGAAGAGCAAACCCTGCTGCTTTCTTTCTCTCCCTCTCTGTCATGTTTCAGTAGTGTGTGTGTGTCTGTGTGTTATGGGTCGGCGAACGAAACGACTCTTGGAGTCGACTCTTTGAAGTGTCTCGTGTCTATTAACTATAATTGTAGCACGCGCACACACAGAGAGAAGCTACAAAAAGACTCTCTCTGCATATGACAAATAATGACAAGTTTAAATAAATAAACACATGTATAAATGACTGAATAAATAATTACACACAAGTAATTGTATAGACAAAAAATAAATACAGTAGTTATGAAAAAGGACATATGTAAAATTATAAGAGCAATCTATTTCTACATTTCCATGCATAAAAATTATTTGGCTCACTTTTGAAATCCAATACAGACAACCAAAATTCACTGAAATATGGTCATCAGTAAGGAAAGTGTTGGAGAATATGTGATTTTTGTACAACTGCCTGTATTGTAAACATAATTTACTTATTTTACTTTATTATGCCCTATTCCTTTATTAATTAATGATCATATTGTGAAATGTGACCATGTTGTGGCAAGATACATATACAGTATATAATTTTTTTTGTTGTTGTTGTTCTGTTCTTTCTGTAAAATGCAAAACTCAGCACACATATAATTTAGAAAAAATATTTTTTTCAGTTGTTTTTACATCTCTATATTTATTTAATTTCATTAACTGTTGAATTGACATTATTTTATTATTAGCTTAGCTAAGCAGCAAAAAAAAAAAGAAGAAGAAGAAGAAGAAGAAAGGTCTTCCATTTTGGGAGCTGAAGAGGTCTTTTAAGTAAACCAAGCCATAAAAGCCCATCACTAGTGCGAGTCATGACCAATGAAAGCGTTGTCTGCATTGTTAAGATACAAATGAAAATGGTACGCGATTGAAAAAAATAGCATCTACCGAAGGCAATTTTAGTCCGCTTTATAATGTTTCTCTGACAGTGCAAGAAACTTTTATTATATAGATGCAACATTCAAGCCACACCCAACCCGCAATGGAATCACCCTCCCCCAATACCCCCCCCAAACACCCCCACCAGGCCAGGGGTGTCCCTTATTTCAAAATCTGAAAGGTGGCAACCCTAAGTCCAGTTCAATTTGTTGTCCTAATGCACATTGTTGTCCTAATGCACATGCAAGTCCAGAAAACCTCGACCTCTATAGTAACAAGTGACAAGGCAGATCCACCATATCCAGGTTTTGACATCCACCACCATCTCCATTTTTGGATTTCCACCACCATCTTATTGGTCATATTGATGTTCAGCTGCAGTTGATTCAACTTACACCAGTCAACAATGTCCTTTGCAAGCTGTTCAGTTCTGCTCTAATTTGTTGTATTTCTATAATGTCCCTTATTCTGATCCCATTAAATCATTGAAAGTTTCTGTAACGCACACCTTTTTCATCCCTCACCTTGTCTTGTCTGGTCTCGTCAGTCCTTCAGGTGAGGTAGATCTGAGTTACCTGTTCACTGCAAAGATACTGCAGGACTGAAAAGAGCTCTAAGAACAAATTCATTAAAAACAATACAGTCATCTACAAACACAGTGAGATCAGTTTACTAAATCAGTTCAAACCTTCTCACTCTCAGCATATTTCTAATGAGGGTTTGCTCTCAAATACTGTATTTAGCACAAGTACCTGCATTTTTGCACTTTTCTAAAAATATATGCAACACTGTATTTAAGTATGCTGCTGAGTTAACTGCCTTCAGACATTTCTAAATTGTTTGCACCTAGAATACTATACATGACTATACTGCATTCCTCAGTACTAGTCAGTTCTACACTGTCTGTCTTCACTTCACTTGACTTTGAACAGGTAAAATGGACTAATTATAAGACTAACGGTCTTATAAAACTTTTTCAGAATGAAAAAAATCCAAAATACAAATCTAAAATATTTGAAAGAGTATTGTTTTTATGAATTCGTTGTTTGCAGCATCATCTTTAGTTAAGAACTTTGAGGCTCAACATTTCATAGGTTAATCAGGATCAAATAAAACCCTGTGTTGTTTCTGACAGACCCTTTAGGCTGAGCTTTAACTCTAACCTGCAGTACCATTCACAGCCACCAGGGGTCAGACATGCACCATCCATAATTTATTGTAAAAGGACTTTGAGTGGTGTTCTGCTCAGTGTAAACTGCAGAGCCATTTGAAATGCTTGACATTTGTGCATCTGCTGCACTCAGAAAAGTATGTTTTGAATGTATACAATTAATTAAAAAGTCTAATACATGACATAAGTGATTTATATCAATATGTTCATTGGCAAAAAAAAAAAAAAAAATGTCAAAAAGTGTATTGATGGAATAAAATATTTCATCACAGTGCATCAAATATTAATTATATGCAGAGCTAAGCATCCATGCATCCAGTTTTATTGCTCTTTGATGTATCAGGAGACGTAATAGAGATTCTTCTTAAATTCCAAAAGAGAAATAACCTAAGATATTATAATTTATCTGGTCTGAATAAAAATGTCATTCACAGCATCAAAATGGAGAAACATCAGTGAGTGTTATTATCTGAGCAAATCTGAGACCAGTGTGAGACTTTATTGATGAACCCATGAGAATCATCTGGGCAACAGATCTGAGAATTAAGCTAAAGTCTCATTTATATTTACATCCCATCTTATTGTTTATGCTAAACTCCTGAGATGTTAAGGAGATCTTGTGGATTCCTCTGGGTTATCTTCAGGACCTCCAAACCAGTGTAAAAAGGTAGTTTCAGATACAGGGCTACTGCACAATATTTAAAAGTTTGCTAAGACTGTCATTGTTTGCATGTGTCACTTCATTCCATTGTTATAACATCATATAAATAGTTAGATTAGATCACATGAATAAAGTGAGCAGAGTGATATGAGACAATATGAATACATTTAAAACAAACTCTATGAATAGAGTTATTTTAGAGTGTATGAATACTAATTACAGACACATTACAAATTTAATATTTATTGGAAAAATCATTGAGAAGGTCTTCTATAAGCAACTTATAGTATTTCTCACCTTAAATGGTGCTCTAGACAAATTCCAGTTTGGTTTCTATCCTAACCATAGTACTGAAACTGCTGTAATTATTGGTATTAATGACCTTTCCTTAAATACAGAGTCTGGAAAAAAATCTGTTCTACTGCTTCTTGATCTCGGTGCACCTTTCACACCACTGATCACACAATTGTTTTAGGCAATCTTGAGAAATGGATTGGATTCTCAGGAACAGTTCTGAAATGGTTCATTTTTTTCTTGCCAGACAGGAAACTATGTTTCAGAGAAGGTGTCAGTGCCCTGTGCTGTCCCACAAGGTTCAGTTACTGGACCTCTTCTATTTAATCTATACATGCTCCCTCTTGGTGGCATTCTACAAGATTATGGGATGGCTTATCACATCTATGCAGACTTTCTGGAGCAGAATAAAGATAAAACAGATATTATTTTATTTGGAAACAGAACTGAGAGGCAGAGTAGGGACATATCTGGAGTCTAAAGCCTTTAAATCAAAGAAACAGACTAGTAACAGACCATGGTGTAATACTGTACTCACTCAGATCTCAGTTTTAGTAATCATATTAATGCAGTTAATAAATCAGCGTTTTATTACCCCAAGATTTTCTGTCTAAATCAGACCTGGAGAATGTCATCCTGCCTTTGTAGTAGGATTGATTATTGTAATGGTCTCCTAACTGTACTTCCTAAAAAGGCAACTAAACAGCTTAAGATGATTCAACATGCAGCTGCAATAGTTCTGACCAAGAGCAGAAGAAGAGTTCACATTATCTCCCATATTTAAATCCTTACACTGGCTACCAGTATGTTATAAAATAGATTTTAAGGTTCTTATGCTGGTCTATAAATAATTTAATGTGTAGAACCAGCACTCTGATCTGCTGCAAAGATATAAGCCGAGTAGAATTATCAGATCACTAGAAACCAGTCAGATAGTCCTGTCTGAAGTAAAGACTAAATATGGAGAAGCAGTGTTTAGTTATTATGCTGTTTTTAAATGGTTCCAGTTAAGCACCTATTGTAGACCCTTTAAATACAGACAAAATGTTTCTATTTGAAGAGATTTCAGTTTAAAACACTGTTCTCTTTGTACTTTAAATCTGTAAAAACACTACTATCCTAGTTTATTGTAAAGTGGATCTTTTAAATCTAATGTTTTTGTGTATTGTTTTCAATTTAAAGTTGATTTACCTAGTTTTAATGTATATGTTGTTTATCTTTTGTAATTCAGTTTTTTTTTGTTTCTTCATCTGTAAAGCATTTTGAAAATTTTTAAACAGCTTTGAATAACCAAATGTATGAAAGATGTATGAAATGTGTTATATAAATACATGTGCCTTGCCTAGAGTTATGTTAATCCATATGAATAGAGTTATATTGAAGTGTATTAATTATGGATGCACTGAAATGAAATACATTTAGTGGAAACTGAAACCAAACAAAATTACTAATTTAGCTATAGACTTTTTTGGTTTTCACACTGTGTAAGTTTGCAACTTTTTCCACCATTGCATAAAGTAAAGAGGCTAAATGTATACATATATATATATATATATATATATATATATATACACATACACCAGAGCATGTCAAGAGCCAGGAACTAGAAAAAGATATCAATGTCTTTAAAAATCGTCATTGTTCGGTATAAATTATTCTGTCTTTTCACTTATTTTGGTTGCTGAATATTCAGTGGATCACTAGTATGAATAATAATGTTAGACTGTATGACTAGAGTTATATTAGACTTTGTGAACAGAATTATATCAGACAGTTGGACAAAAAGTTATACCACACCATATGAATGGTGTTTTAATAGACCATATGAAATTATTTTAGAGTGTTTGAAGTGTTTTGTTGAGTTTATGAATACAGTTGTATTAATGTGCATGACCGGGTCAAGCTTGCGATGTAGGTAGAAAATGATAACTGGTCATCAAGGATCAAACTGAGGCTTCTTCTTGAGACAAAACAAGTTCTCAAACATGAAATGAGGTTCAAGATGCAAACCAGTGCTTCCAGGAATGAAGAGAATCTCAGTCTTGCAAGGGTTGAGCTTCAGGTGGTGGGTTGTCATCCATGTAGAGATGTCAGCCAAACATGCTGAAATGTTGCTGGATACCTGAGCGTCAGAAGAAGGGAAGCTTGTGGGGAACACTGAAGCTTGTGGGACACCAGTGGAGAGCCTGCATGGAGCAGATGTAGACCCACTACATGTTACCTGGTAGGACTGTTCCTCTAAATATGATTTGAACCACTTCCAAGCAGAATCAATGTTTCTGAGGTTAGAGTGGTTGAACAGACCTTATGAATAGAGCTGTATTAGAATCTGTATTTCTTATACTGTATGAAGAATTATTTTAGACTTATGGATAGAATTATATTAGACTGTGGAGTTCTAGCTATGAGTAGCAATACTGCAATATCTCAGTTTTTCAGCCAGCTGAACTCTTGGGAATATTTCATCACCCGAACAAACGGAAAACACTTTCTGCTTCAGGAAAGAGAGAGAGAGAAACACACACCTGAGCCTCACCTCTGCTCATCCCTCAGGTGAAATGGTAGTAAAAATAGCCTCCTCAACGTCCATCCTGAACTGAGGAGATGAGCTGCTGTTCCTTAAAAAGCTTATTTCCTTCATTCACCTTATAACAACATGATTTAATCAGAGAATTATTTTGAAGGTAACTGAACGGTAATTTAGGTTTACCAACTAATTCTGCCATTCTTATTGAAATGACAGGTTAACACTTTCTTTTCTTTTTAGTCATTAATATTGAGAGATCTCATCTTTATATCTGAATATGAAGAGTACTTTCCTTTATGATATACACTGTGAGAAGTGTCTTTTACATTCTGTACACATTATATATGAATGCTATAATATGAGCAGTATTACCTTTACTGCAGAAACAAATACAAACATCAGTTTGGAAAGCCAAAGTCTCTATCCCGCCTCTAAAAACACTGGAATATTTATATATTCATAAGCTTGTTTATTTATAAATATTTATACATTGATATTTAATACATGACTCATATTAAATCCACTGTGATTATGTTAAGGTTGTAGATGAATTAGGGTCAGTGCAGTAAAATCAGACATGATAATATGATTTAAATTAAATTTAAAATATTTTTATCAGAATTTATCTTCATTAGAACATCAAAGTGAAATATTAACATCTGAGAGTGAGACTTTATATTTAACATTTTTCTACTGTGATTCTCTCTAAATATAAAATCTGAATTTGTCAGACAGACAAAAGCAATCAGACAGACAGAGGTAGTGATACAGGTATATAGACAGCCAGACAGACAAAAAGAGGTAGTCATACAGACAGACAGAAACAGGTATTATTGTTGTTGTTGTTGTTGTTGTTGTTGTTGTTGTTATAGGAATGTATCATTATAGGAGTTGTTCAATAAAATACAGTATGATTAATCATGAAGTTTATTTCTTAATCCAATGGATGCAATAACAATGACATAATAGTGCATTAAAATGTGACATACAACTGAGGCTGATTATTTATAACAGGAGTGTTTCACAGTTTAGTTTCAAGATGCAAACTGTGTGTGTGTGTGTGTGTTGTAGGGAGCACCAGGTGTGTCACAGTGTATTCTCTGTGGAGTGTGCAGATCTCGAGAGTGTCCCGCAGGTCTGCTGTTACAAACTCGCCTGAGGATAAACTACAGTTAATACAATTACAGTAGGAGAACTATAATAAAATCAGGTCTTTATCTTTGTTACACACAGCTAATAATCTGTACTATATAAAGCTTACAATACAGTCTAATCATACTGCTGTGTCAGTCAAACTATAGTTAATACAATTACAGTACTCTTACTGTAATTGTATTGGATGGTTATACTGTAATTGTTTTACCTGTAGTTTACTATTGGATGTCCCGTTTACTTATTTACCCATTTACTGTAATGCTAATGTACATATGGTGATTAAATTTTGCAGTAAATATACCTCAGTCTGATTGATGATACAATATAAACTGAAAATGTCCAGCATGCACTTTTTTAATGATCAGGATGTGATGTGGTCTGCATGGAGACAGACTTTTTTTGGTAGTTTTCTTTTTCCATTGCATCTTCTAAATGGAGTTTGTTATACAGTACAATACATTCACACCGTGAACACTCCTCCTCTACTGTACACTGATACATTATGCACAGATTACCCCACAGTTCTCAGGGTGAAAAAACTAATGCTCCATGCTGTGTCCGTGAGGACAATTGAGGACTTTAATGTCTCAATGCAGTTGCAGGTGACTAATGGCAACACAGTCTCACACGAAAACGTTGCAGGGCTGACTTTCTCAAGTACCGCGCTCGATCGTCTACCCAGTGACGTTTTCTGCTTCTTCGGAAACCCCCGGATTTTGCGTCATCACCCGAGTGCAGCCGAACGTCCGCCATATTGCTTTACTGTTTGTGTTTTCAGATTTATATTTTTAAATTAACCCTGTTAGGATTAAGCGGGTGTGATATTAGATGGATTTTTTCATTAACAGGGCGTTACTTAAGATGCAGGGATAAACGGGGATCGCAGACGCCTGCACTGTTTGTATGAGCGATAAGCTAACTAGCTAGTGCTAGTTTAGCAATAAGCTAAATAGCTAACGCTAGCCTAGATAAGCTAAGCAGGTTATGACTCTTCACATAAGTGGGTTAAATGGTTTTATAGTGCCAGAACGTAACCAAGGCACGGGCATTTATACAGGAGCAGATGGAATTAGCAAATGTTGGTGTGATAACTGTCGATGCACCACCAAACTCCAACTAGTTAGGCAGCAATATGGCCGACGTTCGGCTGCACTCGAGTGATGACGCAAAATCCGGGGGTTTCCGAATGAGCAGAAAACGTCACTGGGTAGGCAATTGGGCGGGACACTTGAGAAAGTCAACCCTGCAGGCGCCGGCCTCCACTCCGACAGCCACAAATATTAGGCATCAGAAATGACCACTTGTGTACCTGCATTATAATTATGTCTTTTTTACACAGAAAGAGGTATTTAATCCAAATTTCATTGCCATGTCTTCATTGCTATTAAAACTTTTCACAGTCCTTTGGGTAAATAAGTAAACAAGACACCCTCTATAATAAGATCAAATTTTTATCTTCATCATCATACACAGCTAATCTGTGTTATATAAATCTAATAATTCAGTCTAAATACACTGTGATATCAGTTAAACTACAGTTAATACAGTTACAGTACTGTCATAAAATCAGCTCTTTATCTTTAGTGTTAGACACAGCTAATAATCTGCATAATATAATATAATCACACTCTGATTTTAGATAAGGCCTTACAGCTGTAGTCCATAACAAGTCTGCTGTAATATATTTATAATTACTTAATCTTATACTTAAAACTACTTACACAAAAACTTGCTTTTTTTTTTAGAAAAAAAAATCCTCATATTGATGTCAAGAACCCTGAACACTGACAAATAGACTTTTATGTGTATTTGAGGGTTTGAGTGGTTCTTTGAGTGGTGAAGCGGTTCTGCAGATGAGTATATTGCATATGGTTCTGCATAGCACCAGACTGCATTACATTATTGTCTTGTTGGAAGATCCCTTGAACATGAGATACACAAAGTCAGTCCATGCAGCAGCAAGCTGCTAAGTTATTACAGGTGTGCAGTGGGCGGAGCATCAAGAAGGATCACAAGAGTCACCATAATGCCACACCTGATCTGTCAGCCATGGCAACGAAGGAGGGCCACAGCTACAGGTGAGTTCATAAACAGACTGTTGTAGCACATTTACACACACACTCATCCATTCCTGACCTCCACTCTCACTCCCTCACCTGTCCGCAGCTCTCAGGTAAGTCTCTCTCTTGTTCTCTCTCTCTCTCTCTCTCTCTCTCTCTCTCTCTCTCTCTCTCTCTCTCTCTCTCTCTCTCTGTAGGCTTATAGAGGGGATGAGTAACAGGTTGTTAGTGTGAGTTAAATCTTCAGGAAGGTGATTGATTGGGTGTTTGATGTGAATATGTTTCCCTGCTGGCTGATCCTGAATGAATGTGAAAGCTTTGCATTATATAACACTCACAGTCTGATGATGCGGTCTGCAGTTATTATTGTTATTTTGCTCTAAATTTGATTAGCAGTGGATGGTTATTTCAGCACATTAACATAATCACATAGTTATGTAATTATTTGCATTCACATTACATTTACATTCTGTTTTAGTCAATTCGAGGCTGCACATATGAACTTGTAAAAATGTGAACATTAATGTGCTTCAGGTCATAACAGTGTCTGGATTTAAAGCTGTAAATCTGAACTTTCAGTTGCATTTCTCCACTTGTTTTGGTGAAGTAAGAGTCAGACAACAGTACAGTGTGATTATTTTACAGCTGGTTCAGGGCCATGATAGAGTGGAGGTGAAGTTTGAATATGAATTAAAAAGGAAAATCAAGGCCTGAGAACAGCACAGATGAGGAAACTAAAAACTCTTGTCTTGATGGGTTTGGAAGGTTTAGCATTTTAACCAGAAACTTGTAAGCTGGTTCTCTTGTTCCTTTAAGTCCCTCCGCCATCATGAAAGAGTGTTCAATGTAGTATCACAGCAGCACTTATATTATTTATCATTAAGATAAAGTTACACATCTCAGCTGAAAGTGATATGGCAAAAAAATATAACATCACAATACATGTCTGTGACGTTTATGGTCTTTCTGATATACAAAGTAAAACAGCAGCTACTGGTCATCTCCATAATGCAGATGAAGGATGGAGAATTAATTTATCACAGTCATGCTAAAATATGACCCATCTCTAATTCAGTAATTTATCTATTTAGAGAAAAAATATTCTTCTACATTGAAAATACTACTTTGTATATAAAACAACAGTGTGTGTAAATGCTGTATATAATATATAATAAATATAAACAGTTTTCAGGTTCGAGTGGATATTACAGATATTTTGTGTATTTTACAGGAATTACCAGGCTATTTAGGTGACTATTAAGTTCTAGTGTTTCTTAAAACTCAAGCTAATGTCTTGGCTGAATACATCTGGGATAAATTGAAAAATGAAATTAAGACTTTTTGCCAAAACCATCCATTTTCTGCTTAGTCCTGGTCAGGGTCGCAGTGAATCTCCTATCCCTTCACAGGCTGAGACCAAGGAACTACACTATCCTCGCTAAGCCCAGGAAAGGGCACCAGTCCATTGCTGGGCATGGGCGGGCACACACACACAAACAATTTAGAGTTCCCAATTCACCTGGCCTCCATGTGTTTGGTCTTTAGGAGGAAACTGGAAATCCCAGAGGAATTTTTGCAAAAACCAACCCTTTAAAAATATTGCCTTGCTGTATAGATCACCAGAGAGACAGCTCCACTGGGATAAGTAAAGCTATTTGTAGTGTAATTGCTGATTGTAATTACAGTGTTATTAATGACTGCTTGTAATTGTGCATAGATTAATCTGCAGTAATCATGCCCAGCCAGCTGGAAGGTGCGATGGACGCCCTGATCCGAGTTTTCCACACTTACTCTGGAAATGAAGGAGACAAATACAAACTCAACAAAGGAGAGCTGAAGGAGCTTCTCAACAGTGAACTCACAGACTTCCTCACAGTAAGAACTACAAAACACATTTAAAAACACACTAAAAACTCCCTAACACACACCTACTCTCCTAGTAAACCATGTAAACAACACAAATCCCTTCAGTTGATCAGGGCTATCCATGATACATAGCACCTTATGGAAACATTTATCCACACAGCTCAGTTAATGTGCATCCTCCTATTACAGACAACCTCAAATGAAAAATAAGATATCTTAGCAATCTGTAAAACAAAGCTTTACTAACCCACATAGAGTTTTTTTTAAATAAGAGATATGTGTTTAATTTATTGCCCATGATTTGTTTTCAAATACAGTGGTAACCCAATTTACGAGTTTAATCCGTGTAGGAGCCAAGCTTGTTAGCTGGTTTGCTCGTTAGCTGGATGCATTTTCCCCATAAGAATACATGTAAAACTGATTAATCCATGTCAGCCGGCCAATATACAGTATACTTTAATATGCTAAATAATGTGTTTATATGGGTTTTTTAAAACATAAACGAGACGACGACGACGCTCGTGTAGACTGGCCACTTAGGAGAGGGAGACCGATGGTGCTCATGTAGGCTGGCGGTTAAGGAGGACAGGAGGACGGGCGTACATGTATGGCATGGTTACACTTATCATATGAAAAGTAAAAGTAAAATTTATCTAACTTTCTTGTTCACTACCTTTTGCTACCTTAGCGTCACTTTCACTTTTACTGGACAGCGGTCAAAGATATTGACTGACCTCTTCTTCTACGGTAGCATCTAGGGGATGCTACGACCGCAGCGCCCCTAGCGGTTTGGCATAATTAACAAATTTACGCTACTCATTACTTGGAATTTTACTCGTTACCTGAAACAAAAATATTCAGAGATCTCGACTCATTAGTAGGAATGCTCGTAAGTAGGGTTACCATTGTATAACTTATACGGATGTTTAAATTGACACAAATACTACTAAACTGATGAAGATCCCCCAGTATCACCTATGTATTAGCCCTCATATGGGGCATGTGTATGTCATTGTATTTCCAAATCTTTACCATATTTTGCTGCACTTGTTTTAATCTAGAGTGGTTTACAATGACATTAATTTTGTCCTCTGGGGACTCTTTACATCAGAGAGACAGATAAACAAATGGCATATGAAATGCCAATATTAGGGAGCATGACATTAGCTGTTAGCAAACAGATTTCAATTAAAAAATCACCTTGACACAATTTTCCACAATCCCTAATTAGTCAAGACATGTGTTGTCTGAATTTTAGGGTTTTTTATGCTAATGTGGCCAACACTGAACAAAAGGTTCTGATAAACAATTAGCATGATGCTAACTGCATGTTTAAAGTACATTAGGAAAAACCAAGTTTTCTTGAAAGAATTTTGCCTTTACTTTGGTCCATGTTTATAACACTGTCAGAAACCACATAATCAAGACAAAGTAGATGTGCATGCTAATAATATGCTAACTATGTTATTTGCCACTTATTGTTACATTACTCTGCCACTGTTAGGTTTAGTCTCATAGCTCCAGTGTAAAACTAAAGCAGCCAACACCAGACATTAAACAGGACTTTGGCTGATCAAATACATTTGGGGGAAACAGTTGTGGAAAAATGTGCATACTGCTGGCTGAACTACGGCTTTAAAAATGATCTTTGCAGGAGAGTAAGGGTTTGTGAAAATGAGAGATGACATTTATCTCTTTCTTTTTCTTTCACAACCTTGCAGAGCTGAATCTGGGATCTGGATGTTTATGGAAATTCACATTAAGTTCATTATGTTGTTTTCTTACATCTGAATATTTTAGATTTTGTAATTGGTTTTGGAAAAACACATCATCAGATCAGACAAGGTCAGTCTGAACAGAGGGGTGGGAGAGGGAGAGATGGGGAAAGAGTAACTTGGTAAGATCGTAAGGCCTCTGCGCAGTGTCGGTAGTTATTTTGTGTTCTGTAGGAAAACTGCACATTTACGCATACATCTCCCTCATTAACTGATAACTGAACCGTTATTAATACAGACCATCAACAGACTAACTTTGGTGAACTTCTAAACTTCTCCATGATAGTTTTTTAGTTAATGTGCTTTTTGCACAGAGAGCCGGTCAGTTCAGGTCAGTTTTGGGCCACTTGCAGGTCGTAGAGTCCAGCTTTCCCTGATATTATTTCAAATATTTGTGAGCAGTATGTGAACAGCATTGCAAGTGTTACATTCCTACATCCTTAAAAAAGGTTATTCACACTATAGAACCAAGATGAATCAAATAACTGAAATGATTCTTTGTGTGGATATACTGTGGTATAAGATTCTTTAAGGAACCTTTCTTTAATGGAACCTTTCTTTGTACCATATAGAACCAATTTTGCTAAGAGTATATAATGTTTCATGCATTTAAAAAATCAACCACAGTTTATACAGTTTACTACAAATTAATATAGGAGACAATTTTCATGTCATATGGAACATTTAATTATTACATGTACATTCATATATATATATATATATATATATATATATATATATATGTTGTGTGTGTGTGTGTGTGTGTGTGTGTGTGTGTGTGTGTGTGTGTGTGTGTCTCTGTATATATATATATATATATATATATATATATATATATTATGTGTGTGTGTGTGTGTGTGTGTGTGTGTGTGTGTGTGTGTGTGTGTGTGTCTCTGTATATATATATATATATATATATATATATATATATATTATGTGTGTGTGTGTGTGTGTGTGTGTGTGTGTGTGTGTGTGTGTGTGTGTGTCTCTGTATATATATATATATATATATATATATATATATATA
>BRDA01007882.1:4926-16843 GCA_036984385.1 Crenuchus spilurus | reverse complement strand
TGGAGCTGGATGGATGGATGGAGCTGGTTGGATGGATGGATGGAGCTGGTTGGATGGATGGATGGATGGATGGATGGATGGATGGAGCTGGTTGGATGGATAGACAGATAGACAGATAGAGATGGATGGATGGATAGATAGACAGAGATAAACAGGTAGATAGAGATGGATGGATAGATAGAAGAAAGATGGTTAGATGTACAGAAGATAGATAGAGAGATAGAGAGATCTGGACTACTCCAGGATGGTTGATCTGTAGGATCAGGACTGGGCACCACACAGTAGTACACAGCTCAGGTGTTTTCAGTACCTTTGTCATTGCCAGAAAAAGCACCACGGAAGGATCCAGAACTGCTGGGCTCTCCATCAGGCAGGTCCTCCAGGAAGAGGTGAGCAGCAGGAAGAGGCTGACGATACACCTGGAACTGGACCATTCCGTCCTTGTCCTGCACGACCGGCCGGGTCAACACTAGCACTAGCTCGAACAAGAACACGTGCAGCTTCTACAGGAGAGAAAGAAAAGTGCAGTTAGTGAAAATGAATAAAAGGTCTGTCATTTTGGCTGTGGGGTCTGACATGCCTTGACTTTTTTTTTTTTTTTTACAAATTACACACCTAAAATGTTTTTCCCCAAAGTGTCACACAGGCTTTTGTTCAGCACAGACTCAGCAACAACAGTGTCCAAACAGTAAGAGTGTCATAAATCTATATTCTGATTAAATCTGTTCTAAACACCTGTTTTCAGATGTGCTGATATATTGTGAAAAAACACTTTTCTAGCCAAGACTTTTGAGCTCAGAAGTGAATAAACAGAGGTGTTGGCTACACACTGCTCATTACAGCTTTTAGACATTGTATGTGGTTTTATTTCTAAAGCTTAACTAATGTGAGGCGACACTCTGTTTTCCTCATTCAGTGGTTTCTAGATTGAATATACATGAGATAGGTGTGAGGTGAGAGGTCTTTGTTCAATTGCAGCGCTCTTTGTTTAGAGAGACCAAATGGGCATTTTCACACATTCCTGCGCCGCTAATCCTCCAGTGGAATGTCTGGAATCGCGTGAGTGGGCAGAAAAAAAAAAGACTTGAACTGAAAAATCTGTCTCTGCTTGTTTATGCTTCTCTCACAATCTAAAAATATATTTTGATTTAAAAGGAGGCCCTTTAAGGTTTCCGGGGTTTTTTTAGTTTTGTTTAGAGTTATAGAAGTGTTTTGGAGGAACTTCCGTTATATCCCACCGACAGGAACGCCAACATGTGCTCACGTAAACATATGATGGTAAAAATGAAGCTGATATGCAAATATTTACAGCAAAAAGCAGGTGTGAGGCTTTTTTGTCCACTTGGGGGCAGTGTTGGCTACTGTTGCATTGTGTGGCTTCCTTGTAGGCATCAAAGATTGTTGATGTCTGTTCATTTCATATGTAAAGGGGGTGGCAGTGATGTTTCCCTTGATAAACTGACTTTAATTATAAAAACATGGCGCTCAGGTGAATTGTTTACTCTAAATTGCTCTGATGTGACGGTGCCCAGTGGTAGAACAAATGTACTATGCAGTCCATTAAATAATAAAACCCAAAGTTGAACATTTTTCTTTTAGAAAGTGGACGTTCACCTGTCCTTTGGTGTTCTTCAATTCACCGTGGCAGTAGAGGAAGCGTGAAGCCTGAATCTCAGGAACTCTCTGGCCTTCCTCTGGGTAGCTCAGACCTCGTCTGTAAAACTGACACTCAGCCTCTCCGGTCTTACTGTTGACCTCAGTAATGATGCTCTGGATCAGCTCCATCTGCACAGAGCAGACATGAGACGAGTTCTGACCTACTGCAGTCATCAATACAGAACATCAAGAGACCTTCATGGACACTTTAACCAGAGCTGGTGAGCAGTGTGAAGCAGGGAGGGGTGACAATTTTGGGTGAAGCTGTGAGCAGAGTCACATGATTTTGAACTTATTATTTAGAAACTTATTATTTATAAAAACATAAAATACAAAACAGGAAGCAGGAATGGAGTGAATACAAAACATTTTGAGTGGTGAGGAAAAAACAAAACCTGGAGTGAAGTGGGAGGAATGGAGTGACTACAAAACATTTTGAGTGGTGAGGAAAAAACAAAACCTGGAGTGAAGTGGGAGGAATGGAGTGACTACAAAACATTTTGAGTGGTGAGGTTAAAAGCAGAAAACTCGGAGTGGAGTAGGAGGAGGAATGGAGTGAATACAAAACATTTTGAGCGGTTAGGGGAAAAACAGAAAACCCAGAGTGGAGTGGGAGGAACAGAGTGGCTACAAAACATTTTAAGTGGTGAGGTTAAAAACAGAAAACCTGGAGTGGAGTAGGAGGAAGAATGGAGTGAATACAAAACATTTTAAGTGGTGAGGTTAAAAACAGAAAACCCGGAGTGGAATAGGAGGAGGAACGGAGTGAATACAAAACATTTTGAGTGGTGAAAGGAAAAAACAGAAAACCTGGATTGGAGTGGGAGGAACTGAGTGGCTACGAAACATTTTAAGTGGTGAGGTTAAAAATAGAAAACCTGGAGTGGAGTACAAGCAGGAACGAAGTGAATACAAAACATTTTGAGTGGTGAACAAGTGGTGACTAACAGTGGAATTGGCACTTTCTCCATTTTTACTCCACTGACAGTCTATCTGGGTGAAACTCACAGCCTGTGGCAACGTTTCCTCATCCGGATGGTCCTGTGGGGTGGTCTTCTGGATCTCTTTCAGGAGCAGAGGGTACTTCACCAGGCGGCTACGAGGCAGGTCGAGAAAGTTCCACAGGTCCAGCTTCCTGCTGAAGGACGACTCCTGGCACAGACGCAGGAACTCCTCCACGCGGCGAACCTGCTTCTTCTGGTCCAGCAGAGCTTTAGCGCCCACCTGATTACAGCAGTACGTGATGTAGGCCTCCAGACAAGGGAACTAAGGATAACAGAGGGATACAATCAACTGTAATCTGTATTTATTTAATACAACAGCTCAACAACACTGCAGGGACACTGATGTGGTGGTGGTGTGTTAGTGCGTGTTAAATGAGCAGAGCTGCTGGAGATGTTAAACACTGTCCACTCACTGTCCTCCTACCTTGTAGATGTAAAGTCAGATACAGCAGCTCAGCAGTTTGTTTTGGTCCTGATGCTGTCGGCTGGTCAGTATTTTCACTCCAGTAGTGACACTGAGGTGTTTAAAAACATCAACAGCTCTGCTGTGCCTGATCCACTCGAATACACCACCACCACATTAGAGTCACTGTAATGCTGAGAATAACCTACCAGATAAATAATACCTTACAGATGGACTAGAGTCTGTAAGTGTGGATGCTCAGTGGACCTAAAATGGACAATGAGTGTAGACACAAGAAGGTGTTTTTAATAAAATGGCTGATGTGTACACTAATCTAATGTAAAGCTGATAATAGGGGGATGATTCTCACTTCCTGGACAAAAGGACAATAAGAACGTCTGTTACTGTGGTTATTTCTGGGCTTTAGATCAGTATTATAAAGACATGCAGTCTAAAGACACAGAGTCCATTTTCCGTCTCAAGGCCGTTTTCCTTCTGAAAGAATGACATCTTCACGTTTTAGCGTTTCCCTGGTAACACTCACCCAATCCAGCAAGGTTGGCCCCACCTCCCCCACAGTCTTCTCCGATCCTCGCAGCCCCTCCAGACGAGTCAGGAAGTCTGCACAGACATGAGGCAGCGGATGGAAAAAAAAACTATTCAGTAACAGTTCTGAGTAACTGTAGTCAAGAGCACTAAAGTCAAGATCAAGATCAAGACTGGGAACCAACCATTCTGAGTCAAGACCAAGACTTTTAGTAATCAAGTCAGAGTTCAAATAAACTTTTAGTCGTCGAGTCTGGGTCTAAATCTAATTTTACTAGTCAAATTTGAGTCAAGACCAAGACTATAACTAGTCGAGACTGAATCAAGACCAAGACCAGGAGTGTTCAAGATCAACAAGACTGAGACCAGGTTAAGATTTTAATGTCATATAAAAATGAAAAGAACAAAATAAAAAATTAAAATTAATTAATTTCACGACATATATGAATAAATAATAATATATATCATTATATATTTTGTCAAATGTATAAACTATATACAGCCTAAAATTATTACAATAATTATTAGAGCTCGAGCGCAGATTAAGCCTGTAGAGCAGTGTTAATTTTGACAGGTGATTTTGATTTAGTTTTAGTCTTAAGTCTTCTGACTAAAATGTATATTAGTTTTAGTCAAATTTTAGTCATGTAGTTATTGTTAGTTTTAGTCTAGTTTTAGTCAATTAAATGTTTAAAATATTTAATCTAATTTTAGTAGTATTTTTAGTTTTACTATTTTAAATTAGAGCTATTTTAGACTGCTTACTGTTATTTTAATAAAATAATAGTCTTTAATTTTTGTTACATTTAATAACACAATGACATCAGATATTGTAGAAGAAATTTGGCCTATTTTTCTTTTTCTAAAACACTTTGTGTTTATTTAACTTTTACATGACAAAATGTATATAAATACAATTTGGTATTAACGTGACTAAACACACACAGCAATCCCTTCACAGCCTCTTAAAAACCAGAAATTATTTATATCTGCGTAAATATCCAGTATAACCAACAACAGACACAGGAGAGAAGTCTGTCCTCTGAGCTTTCTGTCACTAATGATAAAGGATAGATTAAGAGGGAAAGAGTTGGGTTTCTCCAGTGTGCTGGCCTTTTACTGGTTCCTGCTGGCTAACATTAACTTACACTTAATGTGGACTACCACGGCTTACGTGCCTTTCCTCTTCGTTTCGTTATGACTGTATTTAAAATGAAACGGAGGCTGTATGTGTCTCTTATGGCTCCAGTTAGATGTGTTTGTGATCTATTTAACCTAAACACCTAAGATAATGATAACAGATTACACATTTCCCCTTTAGACACTGAAACATTCAAAAATGAAACATATCAGATATACATATACATCACCGTTAGCTATCGCACCGTTAGTTCATCACTAGTTAACATCTAGCTAGCTACATTAGCTACGTTAGCTTACCTTTTTGTAAAGCTCGTAGTGGTGAGAACTGAGGACCTCTTGAGGTTCGTAGTGTTTTTCTCAGTTATTTTACATCCACAAACTTTGCTCTGTTTTGTTTTGTGTGGCAGCGAAAGTGAAATTACTCCATAAATCGCTTCTTCTTTTCCGTCCAAGCTGCGGCTGTGACGTCAGCACGTTGTGTTGTTAAACTGCACCAGTGTGACTGGGAGAGCTTGACGTGCCGCAGGTTTATTTTAAAAAGCGGATTACTGGACAAAAACATTCTTTTTGTCCTTCTGTGACATTTTCGTTTTGTTTTTATTCGTCGACGAAAAGTCTAATACTTTTAGTCATAGTTTTCGTTTTAAAATAGTTTTTATTTAGTTTTCGTCTCGTTTTTGTCGTGAAAAAATGGTCGTCAACAAATATTTTTTGTCAATAATTATCGTAAACAAAATTAACACTGCTGTAGAGAAAGGACTGTTTTAATGGACTGTTGATGTTCAATTAAGTTTCGTTTCTAATTAACGATAATCAGACAGAAACACTGGACTTGGCTGGTCTTAACAATAATTTCTGAGACAACACAGCTGAGGCTGAGACGACTTTGTGGTGACTAGACTTACCTTCATGTAGAGGAATCAGAGAATCGAGGGTTCCAAATATCTGTCCCAACTCACTTTCAGTCATTATGTCCAGTTTCAGCATGGGCTCATAGTACACCTGCAGCCACAGAGACGGAGAAAACTTGTACAACTTGTACAAAGGCAGGAAGCCATCAGTAAAACATGAGTAAGACATGAAACAAACCTTTTTGACCAAATTGAGGTCTTCTATAAGCTGCCGTTCTCCCTGAGTCATCTCATAAATCACCTGTGCAACAAAAATCAGGAGCTTCAGCAGACATGAAGCATAAAAACACACAGTAACACCAAACCTTACAATGTCAATCAACTACGCCAATTAAAAATCTGTATTTTATTCACTTTTCACAGTTACAGTCAGTTCTCAAATCATTATAATGTTTCACTGGTGGCACCCCTGAACACGCCCTGAGCAAGGCACCTCACCCCCAACCAAGGGCGTAACTTTGGGTCCAGCATTGGGGGGGTTGAGCTGTCTGCCTATTTATTTATTTAATCATTTACTTTTCTAAAAGGATTCAGGAGATTTTGGGTTAACCGTATTAGAAATACATTCTAATGCTTTTACTATGTATTTATTTAACTTTCTTTGTATTTACTCTGCACCTTAAACAATTAAGAAATGCACAGCTAGCTAACGGAACTAGCTAAAATACCTGAACGTTTATTCATAGTGTGTCTGATACACAGCGGCATAGTCACCAGCTAACAATACATATACATTTACCTCATTTTGATTTTTCTGCTTTTTACAAGGCGGTGTTGTCGACCAACAATGAAAAAATGTTTTTTGTCCACTTTTTGGTGCTCTTTTCATTTTTTCTTATGACACCCACTCCCCCAGCAGCTGCTTGCACAAGCAAGCAAAATGGTCAGGGTTGCCAGGTCCAGCAAAAAAAAATCCAGTCCAAAGTCAGTCTAAAACCCGCCCTTCAGAAGCTTAAACTAACCCAAAATATGTCTGTCACACGTCTGAAGCAAATGGCAAAACAACTATGAGTGTACGACTTAGTATTTTGTTTATAAGGGATTATTTTTTTAAATACGCGTGAATTTTCACCCGCGACTGGATTTTCAAACAAGTCCAATTTGGCGTGAAAACTACGAACCTGGCAACCCTGCAAATGGCGAGCGCTGCTGCTTGGTGGAGGTCGAATTATACCAAGTTTTTGTGGGGAAAGGGGGGGTTACATTACCAAATGATTGAACATGGTAGTATTTTACCCAAAAATGATCACGAATAAAGAAAATTAACAAGTTATTCATGAAAGATGTTTTTGTAAATTGAAATTGTGACTTTATTGGGGGGGATATAGTGATTGAATCAGATTATTGGGGGGGTCATAACCCCCCTATCCCCCCCGCAAATTACGCGCATGCCCCCAACTGCTCCCCGGGTGCCGTGAATAGAGTGACTCTGATCCAGGCAAGTGTGTACACTGCCCCCTAGTGTGTGCTGGAAGTCAAATACCTCCTTATGCAATTGGTCAATGTGTCACTTTCACTTTATCAAGTCTAAAATTAATGTAGCCGTCAACCAGGAGATTTTAGAGCACTTCATGCTTCCATCTGCCGACAACCTTATGGAGATGTTCATTTCCCGTTAGGCACGTTTCAGTCACAGGTAACATTCCTTGTCTGGTGAACTTGTCATCTGAGAACCACACAGAGCCTCGTTTTGAGCGGTTCTGCTGTGGAACTCTGAGGTTTAGCTCAGTGTGTGGTTTTGGTTTTGTGTTCATCGATTTGGGAAAATTATTTCAGGAAACGCGTTTCAGCAGCTGCAAAGACTTTACACAGTAACAGACGGCCTGGTGTCACTAAGTCTGTATAATGTGTCTGTGATATGAGAACGTCTGCAAAAACATGAACAATTAATTGTTAATTAAGTAATAATAAATGTAAGAAAGTGATATTTTTGAGAATGTTGCCAAATCCTGTATTTAATCCCCTTGTTGTGATGTCAGCATCCATCAGTGAACACTGAGGTATCACTCTGAGATCAAAGACTACATGTTTTATATTTATTACACAAAAAGTGACACTTTAAGCCTTTAATGTTGATACCGTTTGAATGAAAAATAACTGAAATATTCTAATAATTTAAGGTTCCTGATGATTTTCATGAGCTATTAGTCATACTGACCAACATTAAAGCTTAAAAGACCTGAGTGTAAACGCTGTTTCTAAATGAGAGGTTAAACATTGACATCTTCAGCTTCAACCTGAAAGTCAATAAATACGTTTATTTAATCAAAACATGCAAACGTTCTCAAGAGTCTACAAAAACATTAAATATCAGAGTTTATTCATAATTTAATTCAAATGGTCATATTTTATATTCATTACACATGAAGCCACATATTTCTTTTGTTGTTTTAATGTTGATCAGTTTGACTTACAGCTCATAAAAATCAGAAACACGGAATCTCAAATGATTAGATTATTTTATTTGGAGTTTTGAGTAAATTACTGTTCAAACAGCATCAACATTAAAACACAAAAAGGTTTGAAACGTGTCACTTTATCTGTAATGCAGTGATGGCAGATTTGACCATTTTTTTCAGTAACGAGTAATCTAACGCGTTATTATTTCCAATCCAGTAATCAGATTAAAGTAACTCACCTAAGTCACAGCGCGTTACTATTTTATATCGTAGTGAAGCAGAAAGAAAAGCTAATACAGATTCAACATCTCATAAAACGGATCTTTATTACTGTCCAAACAAGACTGAGCACAAAGGCCGCACAACACAACACACTCTGATGTTATCAAACGAAAACGCTGCTACGGTCTTCCACAGCTTTAGACTCCGTGCAAACTCATTAAAACACAGCAGCGTTTTTCTTAAAGAGACAGTAACCCTTTATACTGGCACTACTACACTATGAACTATCACATAAGTAACCTTAATTTATCTAGTTTAAACCAAAATATTACAAAAACTGTCTCAAAATATCTTAACCCAATAGTAAAAAAATTAAATGACTGGTAAATACACAAAGATAAAAGGTTTAGTAATTGGCCCAAACACAACAGAAGCTGCACTTGAAGTTGGTAGGGCAGTAAGTACAGGTGCTGGACATAAAATTAGACTATCATGAAAAGGTTGATTTATTTCAGTGATTACATTCAAAAAGTGAAACTAGTATATTATATTCATTCATTACACACAGACTGATTCACTTCAAATGTGTATTTATTTAAATTTTGATGATTATAACTCACTACCATATACACTGTGTTTTGTTTTGTAAAACCACTCCTGTCTGCTCTAATGTTGTGAACAACAGATTTAATGTTCAGTTTTGTCAAAACAGTGTTAACAGTTAAATATGTGAGGTCAAGAAAGATTTATAAAAACAAGTATATATGTTAAGTGAAGTCAAAAAAGACTATTTTATTTTTTATTTAAAAATATATATTTAAGATGATTCAATAGAAACCATCTTTTTTATATATAAAACGTATTTATTCAGGAAATAGTTTTTAAGTTCAACTTTAAATGTCAGGAGATGTTGCTGTTAAACATGCATTTCCAATAAAGTGAGTTTTGGCAAAACTGGTTGTCATTTTTTATGTAGAGGTAGAGGGGGGAGAGGGGGGGTTGGGGGCGGTTCGATGACTGCAGCCTCGGAAAGTAACTAACAAAGTAACTTGTAATCTAACTTAGTTACTTTTAAAATCAAGTAATCAGTAAAGTAACTAAGTAACTTTTTAAAGGAGTAATCATTAATCTGATTACTTTTTCAAAGTAACTATACCATCACTGCTGTAATGAATATAAAATATCACAGTTTAACTTTTTTAAATTAAATGATGAACACAAATGAACTTTTTCACCATATTCTCATTTTCTGTGTCTGAATTGAATTATAAATGTATTTAAATGTTGTTCTTTGTAGCACAATGTTACTTCTACAGAAAAGAAAATGTAATGAGCTGGTGTGTGTAGGTGTGTGTATATATATATATATATATATATATATATATACACACACACACACCTACACACACCAGCTCATTACATTTTCTCTTCTGTAGAAGTAACATATGGATATACAGTGTACAGTACACTAAAACGACGGCGTGCAGCACAACCTCCTGAAAACAAATGATGGCCGAGAACCCTGAGAACGTGTGCATAAAACGAAGGACCACACCAGCACTCTCTAAAACGGAGCGTAAACCTGTAAGAGTGATGTTAAATGTTCATTTATCAATTTCATTAGTCTTTTGTATTTATTTCTCATTGTGTTCTGTATGTAAAACTATAGTTATTCTATATAAAAGTGTCTGGAACAGATTAACTGGATTTACAATATTTCTTATGGGAAATATTGCTTCAGTTATCGCTCGTTTCGGTTATCACTTTAGAACAGATTACTGACCAAAATGGTTCCACTGTAGTACTAGTAATAATAATAATAATAATAATAAGCTTTATTTATATAGCTTATATTTATAAAACAATAAAATAGTGGCTGGTACAGTGTAGTGAGTAACTAATAGCAGACTGGAGTTCAATCCTCAGCCTGAGTAAATACACCAACACTGCACTAATAAGAGTCTCTGGGCCAGACTCCAAACACTACATTCAGCTACAAATGTAAAATGACTGAAAATGTAAATACAAACACAAGACAAAATTAACTTCTGCTGCACAATGTTACCTGACAGCGACACACCCCAAAGTGGAATAGTTAAGTAAATGTTAAAATATTAAGTAATAAGGCACAGCTAACCCGTGATGCCATTATGCATGCGATAAAGGGTTAAATCTATGGGCTGGCAGTGCAGATGCTTTAATGTGGCCACTTATAAAGTGCGTTTACTGAAAACAGTGCCAAGCGCTCTGCTGTGGTGAAGCTGCTATGTGATGAAATCAGAAAAAAGAGAACATGGCTTGTAAGCCAGCTCACTTCCTGTTTCGTAACACACAAAGGCTGTAAAATGAATGACAAACAACTGCTCAGGCCTCAGATCTGCAGGCTGTAGTTAAAGGGCCCTGTGTGAAGGCCCTGACCCTGGCACTGCCATACCTCTTGTCTCTTAATCTCTCTGGCACTCATATCGTGGCTCAGACTGTCCACCGTGTCGCTCCACAGCTGGCTGTTGCGCCGCCGGGGGAACGAGGAGGCTTTCTGACGTGTGCGGATCGGCATTGGAGGCAACGGACGTGCTTCGGTTCGGAAGCTGATGGACCGCTGGAGGCATCGAAGAAGAAAGAACATAAACAACCAATCACATCTACACTCAGTGTCCAGGTCAGCTCCACTGACTGTAGTCCATGTTACTGTGTCAGGACCACCACAGGGGCTCATTCTCAGTGACACTGACGTGGTGGTGGTGTGTTACTGTGTGCAGAGCTGCTAATGTTGTTAAACACCTCAGTGTCACTACTAGAGTCACCAGTGAAGGACTAGAGGACCAACACACACTGTGCTGAGCTGCTGACTCTGACTTTACATCTACAAGACCAGTGGACAGTGAGGGACACAGTGTTTAACATCTCCAGCAGCTCTAACACACCACCACCACATCAGTGTCAATGAGAATGATCCATCAGCTCTGTGGGGGGTCCTGAACATTGAAGATCAGGCTGAACAAAGTCTACAGAGAAACAGATGGACTACAGACTGTAGAACCACAAAGAGGAGCTGAAAGCTTACAGTATTCAAGGCAAGTCTCAGTTCAGCTAAATGTTTGGCTCACCTGAATGGACTGGCCCAAGCGTTTCAGTGCCGGGGTCTTCACTGGTGTTATGATGCCTGTAAGTTCACTGCTTCTGTCCACCGGTTTGACCCGTTTGTTGCAAGGTCCCTACAAAGCAAGCAGTAACACAGGAGAAACGTCAAAACCACACAAGATTCAACAACCTGTCAAACCAAACAGCTTTTATATGTGAACTACATGACTATCATGGCCTCATTATTATAACATTGTAATGATGTTCTCAGATTCAGTTCTTCATTCTCAGGAGGTCAATCCACTGTCAATATGTTCAAAGTGCTGCTCCAGATACTCAGATCTAATGCTCAGTGAGGATATTTACAGACTAATATCTCCTATTCTAGTGATTAACAGTGTTTACTGAGGTAGTTTACAAACTAATATCTCCTATTCTACTGATTAATAGTGTTTACTGAGGTTGTTTATGGACTAATATCTCCTATTCTACTGATTAATAGTGTTTACTGAGGTTGTTTATGGACTAATATCTCCTATTCTAGTGATTAAT
>BRDA01007880.1:76610-88053 GCA_036984385.1 Crenuchus spilurus | reverse complement strand
AAGCGACATCCGCAAACAACAACGATGGACGAGCGACATCGGCAAACTGCAACAATGGACTACGAAGCCGCTTCTCTTGGTCCACTGAGGGACAAAAACATTCTGATGGGACTTTCGAAAAGACTACTGTTGTATGCAAGTTGTTTAAAAAGGAATTTGCTTATCACCGAAGCTACTCAAGCCTAAAATACCATCTCAATGCCAAACATGTTGTGGCAAGCACAGCCGTCCCCACAGCTAAAGTCAGCATCCCCAGCAGCGGTAAAAAATAAACGCTCCAGCCAGCCCACATTGGATCAGATGACAAGATGTTAAACTATCACAAGAGTCGCAGTAATGTATAGTTATTTTATTTATTTTAAATTTTTACAGTTCTGTACAAGAAATGGTGCTATCATGATTGTCTAGTGTGCTGCTTACATTTATTTATTTATTTTTTTTAACTTATTTTTTAAATAAGTTAAAGACTCAGGGGTTCCTGAAATACTTGAAATCTGAATAAATATTATAGCACTTTGCCAAATCTGTTAGTTTAATAACAATTTAAAAAAAAAAATCAAAAAGCAATAAACATATTTGTTGTTAACCATATACTGTATGTCTATTCATTAAAAATTTTAGTAGCAAAAGGATTTTTTAAATTGAAAATGTTTAATTTGTTGATATATAGTTTGCGATTAATTGCGATTAATTAATTACAGACCCTGAAATTAACTCGATTAAAATTTTTAATCGAGTCCCATCACTATATATATATATATATGTGTGTGTGTGTGTGTGTGTGTACAGCATTATGGGCAATATCCCATGTACATTTAGTTGTAAATATTCTTCAGAATTTTTGATAACTTTATTATATCTGTTATATATTGTATTATTTATGTTTATAGTACTTACTAAGAGTCTATTTTCATACCTATTTCAATTACTAAGTACTTCACTGTCCCTTTGCTGCTGTAACACTTTTTATTTCCTCACTGTAGGACTAATAACTTGATTATTTTCTTACATTTTTTTGTCAAAAATTAAAAGAGAACATTGATGTTGTTAAAGTTAAGTTTAGGTTTATTTTTACTCAGTAATATATAAGTGAATGGAATGTCCTCACTAGTGTAGTATTACCACTGTGTGTTTGTGTGTATGTACCAGGTTTATGTCATGTTGTGGGGACCAAAACTTGATTAAACACTAAGCTTGTGGGGACCTTTCTACAAAGCTGGTCCCTGTAACCTAAATCATGAAATTTGAAGGGGAAGACACGTTTTTAAGGTTTGAGTAAGTATATGTAGTGGCCCCACAATTCACAGAAACAAACGCGTGTGACGTATATAGTATTTCGGGTACTCTTAACGTCCCCAGTATTTGAGTTTGTGAGGACGTTTGGCTGCTAACACCCCTAAAGAGTCAGTATTACACAGGTCCAGTGCGGTGTTGCGTGCTCGTGAGTAAAGGCGGGGCGATGGGCGTGTCCATCTTTGCGTGTCATGACAACCTCCGTGGAACTTCTCCACAACAGTGGCGGCTGAAGACTTTCCTTTAAACCTGAACGGTCAGTTGGTCAGCGGGGCTAACGGCCACTTTCACTCCTTCATGTGTTTGTATGTCGGTAGACGTGCGCTGTGTGTCCGAGCGAGAGAGCTGAGGAGACACATCCTTTCTCCGTAAAGAAGAAGAAGAAGAAGAGGTCCAGCGAGGAGCGGCAGAAGAGGAAAAAAAGCCCAAATGGAGCGTTTATGTGGGAACGAATCGTTCTGGGTAAGTCCGGCATTAGCTTAACGTCTCAGTCTGTCAGTTTACTGGTAACGTGAGGCTTATCTGCGGCGTTTTCACCAAAGTTTACAAGCTGAAGAGAGACCACAGCTAACTCCTTCACTGCTACTTTACCTCTTTTCCACGCTGAAGAGGATGTTCAGATCCGAACCAGAAAACCGAAGCTAGACGCGGCTAAAGGTTTGAACTTGTTAGCCGTGCTCATCCTGACCGTCACAGCGGAGGTGTTAGCATAGATGTAGATGTCTTGGAAACCTCACAGCGACCTCTATTCGCCTCGAACGTGTCGAGAACGTTTGTTTGTTGTTGTCTAAGTTCACCACACGGTGGCAAGTCTATCGATTAGTGAAGTCTGAGCCCAGACTACACTGTCCCTGTCGCTTTCTGAGTTGTTTACGAGGTTATTCTAGGTAAGATCATCCTTGTGCATGGCCTACTTCTTGCACAGTAAAAGGCTTATTTATTCTCGTGGTCACTGGAGTCCTCAAAAAGCCTTTACAGTCATCTTACATTACCAACCTACTGTACACACACATACAGTGTTTTTCACACTTGAGACTATGACAAAATGTGTGTGTGGGTGTGTGGGTGTGTATATATATATATATATATATTGTATGCATGTGTACACTATGTTATATTGGGTGGATTTTTTCTAATTTAATTTTTTGACCCCCAATGTAGTGGTAGCCAGACGACCCACCTGTCAATCACTTGTAATGTCTGACTCTGTGAGGGTGAAAACTAGCACAGGCCTCTACTGATGCATGTGAAGTCAGCCACCACCTCTTTCCCAGCTGCTGCCTATACATCAGCAGCCAGCACATTCAGATTAAATGGCAGGATCCCCAGCTCTGATACATCAGCTGACAGACACCTGAGCCAGCAGACATGGTAGTAATGATGGGGGAAAGAACACCATCTACCCACCCAGAGAGAGCATCGTCAATGTTGTTCTCTCGAGGCCCGGCTGTTGATGGCAAGCTTGCGATCCTCTGATCATAGCGTCAGTGCCTTAGTCTTACTGAGCCACTCAGCATATGCACCCTACACCATTCTCTGATGATGTCCAGTCTGCTGGAAATATACCTGTATGGAAAATCTTTTCAGATGCATTGCTTCATTTTAATACGTATTCCAGTAAAAATGTGCAATTCTAAAAATTCCAATCTATTTACTAAATATGTTTATGTATATTCATTTTCCATCTCGTCTCTGATGGCATCTTTTGATGCATTTTTAAATGGTCCGTCCCACCAACGTTGTCATATTGTTGTGGAAATTTCTACATCAGTCTGTCCAGAAACAGGAAGTGCCGGGAGGTTCTTTATGAAAGATGGCCGATGATGAGAGGCTAGGTCACACCATTCAACTCCAGCATCATTTCATTGCCCCAACTGATAGTATGTATATGAGTCCATGAATGTATTTAATTACACAAAGGGCTGATTAATTTAACCATCATTCTCAAACATTACAGAATTTGAAAATCTCAGCCAATGAAGAGCAGGCTGAATTAAAGATTGTGGTGTAGAGGTCCTATAGACTTCCACATGATATTACTGATGTATATTCTTTTTGTTAAGATGTTGAGATGAGCAACAAGATTCTGAAAAAAGTTTAGAATCATTTATATGCCTTTATTTAAGTTATCAAGCTAAAATAAAGAATAATACTGCTAATAATACTTATACAGTGGCATTATGAGAGCAGGAGTCCTGTACTGTATTCATGAGGAAGTGGGCGATGCTTGTCTTTCATACTAAGCTCAAAGAAACACCCACACTTCCTGAACTTTGATTTTTACCTTTTCTTACAGTAACCATGATTTTTTTGTTGAAGTGCTTACAAGCAAAACAGAACCTCATTTAACACATCTTATCAGCTGATTAGTGAAGACATGTTTCGATTTGTTCCTTCAATTATGGAGATACAAGGTTAATGCTAGTAAAAGTAGTGGAATATTATACCTGATCAATTAATACCAATCTCAAATACAGTGGAACCCCGGTTATAATTTGCCCTGGTTATCGTACAATTCAGTTATCGTAGATTTTTTTCGGGAAAATTTTGTCCCAGTTATCATTCATCCACCCGGTTTTCATGCTCATGTGACTCTCTGCTAATTTCGTGAAAACAAAGCATCCACTTACGTGTTCATCACTCACACATGGCTTTGTTTCTCATTGAGTATAACAACATAATAACACTCAAAACAAACCAAAACATGTCACCCTACAGCATGAAAACGGGTTCGAAAATAAATAGCGGCCACGATCCCAGAGAACAGGTGTACAAAACAAAGGCTGCAGGCTGGACGACACTGGCACTCTCTAAAACAGACCGTAAACCTGTAAGAGTGATGTTAAGTGTTCATTTGTCCATTTCATCAGTCTTTTGTAGTTATTTCTCATTGTTTTCTGAAGGTAACACTATAGTTGTTCTATATCAGGGGTGCACAAAACATCGATCTCGATCTACCGGTCAATCACAAAGGTAGTGTGGGTAGATCGCATGGCATTTACAAAAATAGACGTCAGCCTATCATCCGTCCTCGCTATAAAACATCTCACTTGATTGACATACAGGGAGACCAGTCGAGCACTCAGGCCAAGCAGCTCAGTATGTATCATATTTCACTTTAGACCGCCCACAAGCTCATTGATTGGCTGTACCGTTTCTTGCTAATGTGTGATTGGCCATCCTGGCTATTACTCCATCACACAGCATCTGTCTGAACAGTACGTGTTCACCCGCCCTGTAAGTTGTTATCATGTTGATAACACAGTTAATATCAGAGGTTTTATATTAAAACATTAACATTTGAGTCTCTGTCTGTGATAAGCCATCATTTGCATGCCTCCAAGTTTAACTAATGTCAAAATAGTTCAGAATTTCTGCTTAAGTGCTGCAAAACGCTAGCTAGCTCCACTTAATTACGAGTCAGCATTTTCACACGTGAAGATCATTAAGTCCAAGTATGGTTTCACTATGACTGATGATCATTTGGAGGTTTGCTTGAGGCTGGCTATCAGCAACTACTGTCCAGACTATGCATCCCTGACTGATTCCATTCAGTGCAAGTCATCAGAGTAAAGTAGGCTAATAACAAACCATGTACACAGTTGTATTGTGTAATATGGGTTCATGTAGTTATTCCAGGTACACCAGCATACACTGTACACACAAATTATCATATATTTATATTATCATATATAGTATATTTATAAATAAAAGTCCATTATTTTAGACAATCAAACCAAAAAATCTAAAATAACAATTTCCTAAATTAAAATGGATTCAGATTGCCACTGTTTGTGACTATGTAGGATGTTTTATCATTTTTTAAGCTTATATTTCATAGCTAGCTTTGTGCACGAAGGGCGCAGAACACTATTGGCTTATTATGTTGTGTGGGATGTTTGAAGCCCTTGCTGCCAGTCTGGCTCAGACGCTTCTGTCTGGCTGGATTCAGCTCTGACCATGCTCATTTCATTCTCATCACTCTTGTTCACTTTAGCTCACCCAAAGCCACAGTGCATGTAAGGTAACAGCCAGACTATACCTGCTTCTTGGCTGAGGTTCTTTAACTCGACTCCCACCACCGTCACAACATATTACAGGCTTCGTGATGTTTTTTAGAGCAGCATATAGTAATGCACCAAAGCTACATGAGTCTGCCTGTGTCCTCAAATGTCCCTGGCTGTCTGATGATGGAGCCGGCAGCTGACTTATTCAGATATTTACATTAAAACACTGACACATTTTCTTTATAATAGTTGAATCGATTTGAACGGAAATGATTGTTATTTTCTGGGTTAGCTGGGTCGTAGCTAGCAGTTAGCAGTGCTGTTGTGAAGCAGTGGTGTATTCGCGCTAAGACGTTTCACCATAAATTGTTATTTAGAAAACATTAGCGGCGCTCAGTCAAACGTCTAAGCTGTAAAACACTTTGAAAGCCTAATCCATGTATGTGACCTAATTTTATGCATGCTGAAAGGATAACTATATAAGTACTGAACTGGCATGCAGCGTTATCTATATAATTAAGGTGAACCTCCTGCGGACAAATAGGTCAGTCACAGGCAACGACCTGCACGGGGACAGCCATCATTCTTACACTGTGATCGGTAGGAATTAGTTGTAGCGATGTCATGCCCTAATTTCAAATGGTTTAAACTACTTAAGCTGGAAGGGATTATCACAAAGTCTTCCATACCAAACATTACTGTAACTAGAACTAAAGCAATTATTTGGAAGCGTGAAATGTCACATAAGGTAACCAACTAATTCTGAGAAACAAAAGTGCTGTTTTCTTCTATTTATACTGTTGGCCCCATTTGCCTCATTTTTGAGTGCTTTGTTTCTTTTTTTCCTTCAGACAGCAGCATCCAACATCAGCTTCACGGAGTCTCATGACCAGCCAGTTGATTTCTAGGGTTATAAGTGCATGCCCTTTATTAGAGCTCTGGTCATTTCAGGTGAAGTGTGAAGTCCCGGTTCCACCCACAGCGAGGCTGTAAATACTGCACACTGTGAACCTCAATCTCCAAACTTTTTAAAACATTTTGTTTTCTATCTCGAGTACATTCGCCCAGTTACACAATACTAAGATTGATGCTGTCGATAACTGGGGCGATATCTCCACTCATCTCTTCCTGAATATGTTCTAAGAAAAAGGTCTTAACCCTTAACAGTTAAAGAAATCTCTGCAATGTGCTTCCTACTTTCTTTATTTGGGCATTTTAGAAATGCTGAAATTGGCATTACTTCAATATACAGATCATTCATTTGTTAATTCATTTTACAGACACAGTTGGATTTATCATTACACATGCAATTCATCCTCATTACTGACTTCAGTTTAGTAAACGTTTAATTAGGAAGATGATAATAATTGCGCACATTTACCATTTCTAAAGTTAAAAACTCAACATGCATTGAGGACCTGCCCCTGTTGGGTTATGCAATGTAGAGACTACATCACCGAAATTTGAGGAAGCAGTAATTGCAGTTTTACTCTTAAATCTTAGTTTAATCTTAATTTTTATTATTTGCTACATAATTGTAAGCTTCTTTTAGTCATTAAAACATAATACTTTTTCTTCTACTCTGCTCTGAGCTATATTTTAAACCCTCAACTGAATCTTCTAATATTAGAAAGTCTACCTAACACGTCTCCAGCTCTATTTTTTGTGCTGCGTTACTATAAGAGTTAATGGCGGTCATGTTTCATTTTTAGTGCAGGTCAATAACTGCGAACCTGGCAACCCTGAAGCCACATCACCAGCGTGACTGTAGTTACTGACGGCTGTTTTGTTACCACGGCAACCCAAGCAGATTGATTTCTGTGATCTGGACAGGCAAATCAGATCTGATCTCTTACTAATAACAGTGTGAACAGTCATCTCAGCTGATCTGATCTGAGAAATAAATCCGATTTACCTGCAGTCTGAATTTACCATTTCTAAAGTTAAAAACTCAACATGCATTGAAGACCTGCCCCTGTTGGGTTATGCATGTAGAGACTCTTCATTTGTCCTCAGATGAACTGAGAGTTTCGCTTCTCCATGAGCTCATATGATCAGCTATTGCCAGTGTAGTATGATTTGTCATGTGCTTCCTTTTCCTCCTTCAGAGACACATTTAACACTGTCAGCAGTGGTGCGTGGTGAATGTTGATTTAACTGATCTTGTTTAGGTGATTAGGTGGTTTGCAAAGTAGTTTCATTGGGACCTCTAATGGATGTTTTAGGGTGCTTTCACACCTACATTGTTTGGTCCGGACTTTCAGACTTTTTAGTTTGGTCCGCACCAAAACAGCAGGTGTGAAAGCGGCCACGAACCACAGACTGGACCAAAGGAGCAAAATTTGGTCCGACCAAAAGAGGTGGTCTCGGTCCGGACCTACTGAACCATGGTCCGGATCGTGTGCAGTGTGAAAACACTTTTCGAGAAGGTTTGGACTTTCTGACCAAATACAGGAAGTTGACGCAGACGTTAACAACATTCAACAACAACAGAAAAAGAAAAATAAGCGAAACAGCAGCTAAAATGAGCCGTGGTAGCACATGGAGCGAGGAGGAGACAACGTGTTTAATATAGTTTTGGTCAGATGAACATGTGAAAATTCAGCTTAAAAACTCACAGAAATACTGAAACGTGCAGCTTATTTTCAGAGATAATGAGCGACAAAGGAGATGACAGAGCAACCTAAACTAAGGAAACTGCGGCAGCGGAATATAAAAATATAAAAAGCGTCAGATTCTCATCCTACAAGCCAATCAGTGTCGAGTGTAGGAAGATGAACCGCACATAAGTGATGATGACAGCACGTGGGCGTGTCATAGTAAAAGCCCTTGGTATCTCACAAAAATGCAAAGTGAAAATAAACCTAACTGGACCAAATATATACAAAGAAACAAACAAACCATGGTCCGGACTTTCAGGTGTGAAAACACTCGTACTGAAACATACCTCTACCGACTGGTAGAGCTGGCACTATGGCTATATTCAAACAGCAATCTCATATTGCATCCAGATTGATTTTTGGAAGTCCGGACACCCAAAAACCCACATGAAATCCGATCTTTTGCAAATCAAATTTCAATCAAATTTTATTTATAAAGCGCTTTTTACAACTGGTATCACAAAGCAGCTTTACAGGGTTAGTAATAACAGACATCAAATCATTAATCCCCAATCCCCGGTGAGCAAGCCAACGGCGACAGTGGCAAGGAAAAACTCCCTCAGAGCTGGAGGAAGAAACCTTGAGAGGAACCAGACTCACATGGGGGACCCATCCTCCTCTGGTCTGCTAATTCTAAGTGTGTGATGAATCATAATCATATGATCTTGTTGTAATGTTCAGGTGAACTGATATGGTGACAGTAGTGGGACAGGAATGATGATGATAGTGGTAGCAATGATAACGGCCAGAAAGTCCATTTGAACTCCAATGTGTGCAGTTGAGTATGGCATCTGGAGCAGGTCACAGTAGTTGGTCATTGGTGGGCATCTGATCCAGGGAAGCATCATGGAGAGAATAGTAATCAGCCTTCCATCAACCTTGGACTGGCCCGGTGGGCAATCACTTACTCGGAAAGAGACAAAAAATTGAATTAGTTCTGTTTGTATTTATATAGATAAAATCTGATCCAAGTCACATTTGGAGGTGGTTTGAAATCAGATTACAATTAAATTTCTAAGCGTCTTTCACGCCACTCACCACGAAACAAAGAACGACTACATAAAATTCAGAATGATGGAAGTGCAGGGATTCAAAAATTGTGTCCCTGGTTGCCAGGTCCCGAACAAATTTCAAGCATACATATCTGACAGGAAGAGCCTTAATCAAGCTTAAAACTAACCCTAAATCCAATCTAATCTAGAGTTTAATCACAGAAATTTGAGGAAGCAGTAATTACAGTTTTACTCTTAAATCTTAGTTTAATCTTAATTTTTAATATTTGCTACATAATTGTAAACTTTTTTAGTCATTAAAACAATACTTTTTCTTCTACTCTGCTCTAAGCTATATTTTAGACCCTCCACTGAATCTTCTAATATTAGAAAGTCTACCTAACACGTCTCCAGCTCTATTTTTTGTGCTGCATTACTATAAGAGTTCATGTTACATTTTTAGTGCAGCTCAATAACTGCGAACCTGGCAACCCTGAACCCACATCACCAGTATGACTGTAGTTACTGATGGCTGTTTTGTTGCCACAGCAACCCAAGCAGATAGATTTCTGTGGTCTGGACAGGCAAATCAGATCTGATCTCTTACTAATAACAGTGTGAACAGTCATCTCAGCTGATCTGATTTGAGAAAATAATTTTTTAACCCTTTAAAAATGTAAAATTATTTTAAAGGGTTAAAATAAAGTCCTTTTAAAAGTCTTGGTTGCAGCTGAGCAGCGTTTTCATTACTAGGAGTAAACTTTTACAGTGGGTCACTAGTATAATGTCATGATTAGACTTCCAGTTCTGTGGTAACGGCCCTTTTTGGTGGGTGTAGCTTGAGAACACAATGTGTTCTGTTTTCACTAGGATCAGAGAGGAAACCCATATGAGAGTAGGTCTTTATGACAAGAGTGTCTATTTTTACAGTATCATGGATTGCAGTTGCTGGGAAAACTGGCATATGGTCTGAAAGAGCAATCTCATAGCTTATATGACTTGTTCAACATGAATTTCTCTTAGGAGCTTTCATGTTAGCCTGGTTTACACAGCAGGATAAAATGTTAATGATACAGTGTTGCTCTATGATACGGATTTCTGTAAAAACTGATATGCATTGCTTCTTTCAGCAACCATGTGAATGTAAAGAGTCTACAAGAGTCTGTGCTTAGCCCAGATGTAGTTGATCATCCAAGACATGTTTGCACAGCAACAACTGGGCTATTTAGGTGACTACTGAGTTCTACTGCACAATTCTAAAATCATTTATTAGAAGTTTTAAACTAAAGAATCAGATGTTGGCCTGCCGAGATAAGCAGGAAATGGGATTTTAAAACATTGTTTTAAAAGTCAGATTTTATAGGGAACATTATCATGCGTGAATTACAATGTTAAATGATCATTACTAACTGTTTCATATTATATTGTTATTGTGTAGAAGAGGGGAAAACACTGTGATATGACTTTCACTTCTTATCTCCCCCTTCCCAGCACTTTCCTGTTAGTTGCTGTAATTTGGCAAACATGAGGCCATGGCTGCAAAGATAAGTTTGTGTTTTCAGTTTTCACTAGTTTGTATCGCCTTTTGGCTTGTGCATCCAAATTCGGATACATTTTTAAGTTGCAGTTTGAAGATTGATCTTTTTTTATCTTTTTAACTGTAGCCACCGGTACATGTTGCATCAGGCAGCCACCAAAATGGCTAGGTTTGCCAAACAAACTGATGTCCAAAGCAACACTATTCATCCATCCATTATCAACCGCTTTATCCGGGGCCGGGTCGCGGAGGTAGCAGTCTGAGCAGGGAAACCCAAACCTCCCTGTCCCCAGACACCTCAGCCAGCTCCTCGGGTGGAACACCGAGACGTTCCCAGGCCAGTCGAGAGACATAGTCTCTCCAACATGTCCTGGGTCTTAGGAGGGAGGCGTCCAGGGGGCAAACGAAACAGATGCCCGAGCCACCTCAGCTGGCTCCTCTCGATGTGGAGGAGCAGCGGTTCTACTCCGAGCTCCTCCCGAGTGACCGAGCTTCTCTCCCTATCTCTAAGGGAGCGCCCAGCCAGTCTGCGGAGGAAACTCATTTCAGCCGCTTGTATCAGCGATCTTGTTCTTTCGGTCATTACCCAAAGCTCATGACCATAGGTGAGCGTAGGAATGTAGATTGACCGGTAAATCGAGAGCTTTGCCTTTTGGCTCAGCTCCTTCTTCACCACAACGGACCGCTGCAGCGACCACATTATTGCGGAGGCTGCACCAATCCGTCTGTCAATCTCACTCTCCATTCTTCCCTCATTCGTTAACAAGATCCCAAGATACTTTAACTCCTCCACTTGAGGCAAGACTTCTCCACCCCACCTGGAGAGGGCAAACTACCCTTTTCCGGTCGAGAACCAAAGCAACACAAAATTTTTTTTTAATTTGGCCAATTTTCTCTCTTTCCCAAATGTGGTAGTCGCCAATTAACCCAACCCATTAGTGTCTCTCCCCATCA
>BRDA01007880.1:63456-76600 GCA_036984385.1 Crenuchus spilurus | reverse complement strand
AACCTCTCTGATACAGAGAGCTGACCGGACCCTTGCAGAGCCACAAGGTGGGCTCCTCGACCGACTCCACAGACCCCTGTCCCTCCAAACCCAAAGGGACGAGTCTGACGATGGAGGCGCTGGGCCGGGGCCTATTTCGCCAACTATTACCTACCTACTTATCACAACGAAACCTGTAGTCAAACAAACCGTTTGGATCGGTAAAACCACCGACGGACTACGTTGTACATGGCCACCGATGTCAATTTTTCTATTTTTTTCTAGTTAGAAGTTTGACGTTGAATTTTTACATAACCCAAACCTCCCTGTCCCCAGACACCTCAGCCAGCTCCTCGGGTGGAACACCGAGACGTTCCCAGGCCAGTCGAGAGACATAGTCTCTCCAACGTGTCCTGGGTCTTAGGAGGGAGGCGTCCAGGGGGCAAACGAAACAGATGCCCGAGCCACCTCAGCTGGCTCCTCTCTATGTGGAGGAGCAGCGGTTCTACTCCGAGCTCCTCCCGAGTGACCGAGCTTCTCTCCCTATCTCTAAGGGAGCGCCCAGCCAGTCTGCGGAGGAAACTCATTTCAGCCGCTTGTATCAGCGATCTTGTTCTTTCGGTCATTACCCAAAGCTCATGACCATAGGTGAGCGTAGGAATGTAGATTGACCGGTAAATCGAGAGCTTTGCCTTTTGGCTCAGCTCCTTCTTCACCACAACGGACCGCTGCAGCGACCACATTATTGCGGAGGCTGCACCAATCCGTCTGTCAATCTCACTCTCCATTCTTCCCTCATTCGTTAACAAGATCCCAAGATACTTTAACTCCTCCACTTGAGGCAAGACTTCTCCACCCCACCTGGAGAGGGCAAACTACCCTTTTCCGGTCGAGAACCAAAGCAACACAAAATTTTTTTTTAATTTGGCCAATTTTCTCTCTTTCCCAAATGTGGTAGTCGCCAATTAACCCAACCCATTAGTGTCTCTCCCCATCACTTTGCACTGTCCCTGACTCTAGGAGGGTGAAAACATGCACAAGCCTCCTTCGTTGCATGTGATACAGCCACCGCCTCTTTTCAAACTACTGCTTGATACACTGTCACTGGGGAACCAACACGCTTGGAGAAAAGTTCAGGGTCTCTAGTTTCTAATGGACCAATCAGTAGACGCCTGAGCCAGCGGACATTGCAATGTGAGAGTGATAGAGAGAGAGAGCACCATCTACCTGCCCAGAGAGAGCACTGCCAATTCTTGCTCTCTTGGGCTCCGGCTGTTGATGGCAAACAGCATGACCGGGATTCAAACTCACGATCCTCTGATCATAGTGTCAGTGTCTTAGCCTGCTGAGCCACTCGGGGCCCTCAAGAATTTGTGTTGATTGACACATGGACGTCAGGTGGATTGGGAACTCTAAATTGGCCGTGTATGTGAGTGCCCAATAGTGGATGGGTGCCCTGTCCTGGGCTTAGTGTGTAATAGTGTGTAATGCCCTGTCCATAATGGATGGACAGCTTCCATGGAACAATGATTCCAAGAGGCCCTGGACATTTCTTTTACAAAGTATCACCCTGTGTTAGCTCAAAAAATATAAAAGAGACACAGTTGATTATAGACATGGATGAGTTTATTCTTGTTCACCCAGAGTCCAAACAGTACAGACCATTCATACCAGGAGAGTCCAGTTCAAATCTGCGTCCAGTACTTCTGAACCTCCATCAGACTCTGATTCAGATTTTTAAGAATCGAGATGCCGTTCCAGTCTTCCTCATTAACAAGTAAGAAAAGGCACCAGGGCAGCACGATATATCATTTCAGCATCTTCATCGTCATGTGCACGTGCGCAATAGTCACATCGCAGGACTTGTAATGTCACAGCAAATTAAATCAATTCTTGTTTTTTGATGTTTGTCACAAAAAGAACATTCACACTTTTCATGACATGTCTGCGAGAGGCAGATTATATCTGCCCAATATCATTGATTTTACTCCAATCTTGTACTTTTATGCCAGTCGTGGTGAGCGACGACGTCACTCTTCATCATCAACAGCTGAAGTGATCCTTCCTTTTCTTGTCATTCAATCTGAAAATGAGTGAAGAAGAGGAGAAAAACACTGAAACCAAAGGCCTGTTACAACGTCAGATGTGTGAAACTATTTTGGCTACAGAAATGATGATGTTGAGCAAAAACATGTAATTTGTCAAAAGTGCTTTGAGGACTAAGCATCTGACCATTTAAAGCAGCACCGCAAAGCTCTGTGTGATGAATCTGGATGTTGTCTTGTGGAAGCCTTTGGTAGTGTTTCACTATGTGAGAAAGGTTCCAAACGACACAGAGAGCAATAACATTTCACCTCAAGGACACGGGACCAATAAACCCAGTTACTAAAGAGGGTTTTAAACACATTATCTGGTCACTTGATAATGGTAATAACTTTAACTAAGGATGTAAATCTGTATCAGTAGTTTGATCAGAGGAGGATGGATCCCCTTTGTGAGTCTGGTTCCTCCCAAGGTTTCTTCCTCCAGCCTTGATGGAGTTTTCCCTTGCCACTGTTGCCTTCGGCTTGCTCACATCGGGCTTAGATTCAGATTGTCTGATACTAATTATGTAAAGTTGCTTTGTGACAACGCCCATTGTAAAAAGTGCTATATAAATAAATTTTGATTGATTGATTGATTGATAAGATCATGCACAGAGTTTTCTCGTGATGCCATCCCAGAGTCACTGTGCCCTGCATTTTTAAAATATTTCAGTATTGATATAGTTGCGAAGTTCGTGACATACATGTAGCAACATCTTCAGTACAAAAATGGTAAACTCAGCTGGCATATATCACTTAGGATTGGTCATTGCATTTTGTGTAGATCTACTTACATGATTTTTGTTTTATTTTATTTTTTATTTATTTAACTTTTATTTAACCAGGAATTATCCTACTGAGATTAAAAACCTCTTTTTCAAGAGAATCCTGGCCAAAACGGCAGCAGTAAACACAAAATACTAGGGGTGTGTATCTGTCCAATAAACGATGATCCGATATGTATCTCGATTCATGCGGTACGATACAATTCAGAAACGATTTATTTTAAATTGGACCGATTTGATTCGGTTCGATTCGATTGAGGAGGATTTTGATACGATTCGGTTCAATATAATCAGGTAGGAAATAATACGAGTTACTTGTTTAAAATAGATAATTTTACACTGATTCAACATAAGTTAATACTAAAAATGTGTTTTTGCTTTCAGACAGATGAATGAAAGACTAGAGAACTAGTAAAGTTGTATTTGACATGTGAAGTCAGAAACAGTAAAATACTGTGGTGTTGGGATGTGGTACCGGGGCTCCAATCTTTTAAACAAGTCCCCACAGCCCTCATTCTCCACCACACAGTACGGTCTTAAGTCTTTGACAATGAACCGGGCTACTGAAGCCGTTATTACTTTGGCTCTAGCTGAGTTGTGGTCGAGTTTTGGCTGAAGAAGTCCTGTTTTTCTGTGGGGCTAGCGGTGCTATGCTAGCGTCCTCATCGCCACTTTCCTCATGTCGTCTCACCAAATGTTCTCCGTTCTTCATTTACAGACCGAACTTTTTCCAAACTTTTGATTTTATGCTTTGCGGAGCGTTGTACAGCATATATGTGTCTTTCAAACGTGATTGTGACGAGTATCGCGACAGTTCATGAGAGAGAGAGAGAGCGCGAGGGAGGAAGGGAGGGCGAGAGAGAGAGGGAGCAGCAGAAGCATATCAGTAACATGAAACCGATTGACAGCTATGAAATTGGGCCATCGGCTGGTTCACTTTACAAATAGACCGATTCAGGGGTCGATGCACTCACATCGTTTAAGTCAAAATCAGTCTTCCGATTCAAATGAGTTATTTTTTACACCCCTAATAAATACAATTAGATAAATACACAGTAAAAACACAAAGTTAAAACACATGAGAAACAAATGCAAATTGTACAATTATCCTCAGTAACTTTTAGCTGGGATTTAAAAGCACTCAGAGAAATGAATTCAGTTTGTTTCTGTAACACGTTCCGTGCATAAGGTGCAGCATAAACAAAGGCCCTTTTACCTAATTCTGCAACACACTCCTGCGAACGAAGAGAATAAGATTCAGCATTTCTCTGAGTAATTAAAACACAAACATATGAAGGCAGCAGTCCTAAAATTGCCTTATAAATAAAAGTATAAAAATGACTATTCCTTCTAGTTGCCCGAGGAGGCCATCCTACGCGATTATACAGTGTTTATGTAGCTGTGGCTTACAGTATGTTGGGAAGAGTTTGTCAACTATGAATTATCACTGAACCTCATTGTTTCTGTCAGTGCTATGCTCATCATTAGCCTCATCAGTCAGAGTTTGTGTACATACAGACTTTCTGCTCTGTTTGGTATGAAGCACTGATGAAAAGTCTTTGCACACTTTGTTTTTTGGTGAGTTATCTTTTTGGTTTTCGTCAGTAAGCATTGCCTCTCCAGTTCAGACTTTTATCATTCGATCCTACAGGAACCTGTGTTGCAGAGCTGCGTAAGACATCTGCAGGAATTGATGTGCACATGTGTTGTCTGCTGCATCAGACCACAGCTTTCACTTCAGCCACAGACCTTGTCATCTGTTCTGCCCGCGTCCGCTCGGCAGTTCATCTGGATTAGATTACACAGGGGTGCAGAACACACACGTAAAAAAACAGCCTGCTGAGAGTTTGGCTAGCACCGAGGTTCCTCAGCAACCGTTTGCAGTTGTCAGGGAGCATTTTCACAATGTGTGCTGGTGAGCAGCCTGATGTGGATAAAACTGTACTCTTAAAAAAGATGGTTCTTCAAGGGTTCTTTAGTAAAGAATATATAGAACCATGAACACTCAAAGAACCCTTTGCATGGCTAAAGGCAGGGGTGGCCAACCCTGGTCCTGGAGAGCCGCATTCCTGCACAGTTTGGTGATGTCACTGCTCTGACACTACAATTAAACCTGCTAATTGCCTGCTGAGTTGAATCAGGTGTGTTTGATCAGGGAGATCACCAAACTGGGCAGGAATGCGGCTCTCCAGGACCAGGGTTGGCCACCCCTGGCTAAAGGGTTCTTTGCATGGTGAAAGCATTCTTCAGATTGACAAGGATTGTTCTATATAGAAGCCTTTTGAAAATGGTTCTATATAACACCAAATAGGGTTCCTCTATTACAAGCGTGACATTGTAACAACAGCAGAACCCATTTTCAAAAAAGCATCCATCATGAATCTGAAGAACACTTTCTCCATGCAAAGAACCTTTGGGTTCTTTGAGTGTTCACGGTTCTACACAGGACCATTTTCTTCACTTTCTTTAAAAAATGACTGGATAGGAACTTGACGTAATACAGAAAAATGACCTCTTTCATCTGAGTTTGTCCTATGTACCAGATCCCAAAACGTGTTTGGATCATGCTTGGGAACTTCAGAAGATAGGTTGTTTATTTCATGACCATTTTCAGCTAAAACCTTAACGTAACCCTGTACGTGCATATGTGTAAGAGCAGGATGAACTCACTTTAATTGTGAAATACTGTACTGTTCTAAAAGTGAAAACCACATCCATATTTATCGAGACTTCCTCATGAGGTGTTACATGAGAGTAAAACTAAGCATAAATCATCTGTATATGACTGTATTGTAGTTATTTGATAGTCATTTCTGTGAACAGTTTGAAATCACACATTTAATAAATTAAATTCCTTCTGAATGACTGAATCAAATCATAAATTTAAAGATTTCACCACCATTCTTTATAAAAACTAGAATGAGGTGTATAGTTGTAAAAACAAATTAGTTGCTCAGTTATCAATAACAGAACTGTTGTCCTGGCCTGGCTGTCATTTCCATATAGAAGTTATTTCCTCAGTGTGTATTTGAGGGGGTGAATAACTGCTAAATATGAATAAGGAAATAATAATTTAGCATTATTATTTTTTTATATTTTATTTAAATTATTAAACAAACATTTTCTGTTTTACATTGATAAATATGTAACTATTTCTTTTTATGTGGTTCATAAATTGTATAAATGTTATTATTAACCCTTTCCTGCAGGCCCCTAGTGAACAGGACGTAAACGTCAGGCAAATCGACTTGTTTTACATTTAAAATTATTGTAAACAAATAAATATTTTTATCCTGACACTCTTATAATTGTGAGAACATTGCTCACTGTGTGTGTGTGTGTGTGTGTGTGTGTGCAGTTAGTGAGAGGAGGGGGAGGGGCAGCCAACCCCGCAGCTACTGCTGTATAGCCCTCCTCACAACGGCGATCAAGAATAAACTCACTGCAAAACTTCAAATCTGATCAACTGCCACTATTACACACTAGTCTATACACAATAAAGATGTTAATAATGTTAACTAGATGAAGACATTCTGTCTAGAAGAAGACAGATCTTGCATATCCCCATTAACATTTAGCAGCCATGGTCTAGTGGTAAGGATCTGGTCTTGTGACCAGAAGGTTGCTGGTTTGATCCTCAGACAGGACATGACTGAAGTGCCCTTGAGCAAAGCACCTAACCCCCTAACTGCTCCCCGGGCGGCGGTGGATAAGGGCTGCCCACCGCTTCGGGCACAAATTCTCACAGCCTAGTGTGTTCACTAGTGTGTGTGTGTGTTTCACTGCACGAATGGGTTAAATGCGGAGGTCAAATTCCGTTGTGTGAAAAATCACATTGGCTAAATTGGTTGATCTTAATTTAATCCATCAATGTTATATTATAGAAGGATCCTCAAATGACGCCCAAAATAAGACAGAAAAACATTCATGGCCAATGTGAGAAGGGGTTAAAGAAATTATCAGCACATACTGTGGAGTTCAAATCCCTGCTGTCTGTAGTCCTGAACACAACATGTTTATAGTTACAGTGTGTACCGTGTCCTAAAACACATCAGCTAGTCTGTGAGACCTTAATTAAGATCAGATTTTAAGAGAAAATTTGGCTATGTATTTTGTTTAGGTGACTATTGAATTCTTACTATTGCATTTTTTAAACAGTTTTAAACTAAAAGAGCCCAAATTTATTCACAAATTTGAGTGAATGTTTACTGGAGTGTGTGTGTGTGTGTGTGTGTGCGGTACTATCAAGGAAAAATTTGTTACTAGGAAGGCGAAATACTCTTTATACTTCACGTTTATACTTTTGACCTCTCAGTTCATCAGACATTCCACCCAGCATTATCCACCGTAATCCATCATTTTAATTCCTTTTTTTTATCCCATTATTCACTTCACATTTTCCGTTTGGCTGTATTGCAAGAATGTTCAGGCTGAGTACAGTTAAACCATTTCATTTCATTGTAATGGCATTACATGTGGGCTTTGTTCGTGCCTTTATGCAGGCTGTATCAGTATAGTTTCATCAGCTTTTACATTCAACCATCTAGAGTAAACATTGGTCTACACTCACTCTTGTGAGCTTGTAATCAGATATTTCCTCTGAAAAAAAAAAACATGGAATGAACGACCTGTAAAGGCCTTTGTACTGATTCGCTTCGCAAAGTTGCCAAAACGCAGCACTGACAGATAAGATCTGTCCTTCATCCAGCCTTAATGAGAGTCAACAGCCCAGCAGGCTGCCTCCTTAGACCCTGCTAAAAGGTGGGACTTAGGACAGATGGGCTTTAGCATGTGGAAATTGATAATCACTTTAGGTAAACACTAGCCACAGCCTTTATAGTCACTGCCCGCAGCAGGCTTCTCCATCCATGGAGGGCAATAGCAGCAGTTGGCTTCATGTTGACCCTACTTAAAGCTCTGTCTGGTCAAAGCTTGAGCACATACACCAACAAATAGTAGCATTACAAACTCTCTTAAATATTTTGCCTTCTGAGTAAATGTTTACCAGTTCATATAAATTGTTGTTTCATGCTAGTTTCCTGATTTTTTTACTTCCGTCACCTCTCTGGAAAGAGTTCTCCAAAGACACAGTTCAAATCTGAAACCCGCTTACCAGGTCCTGGTGGGTAATGTGGGTGTTCTCTCCATTAACACACACATGTTCACACTCAGGCCATGCTGACAGACGGCGAGTGAAAAGTCAAGCAGCTGTGTTTATCTTTCACTAGGCGTTTCCAGCAGAGAGTCCACATTAACTTGGTAGCCTTTCACCTACAGTTAGTACTAGCAAATTAGCATTATATACACATTAAATTAAGGTGGTTTCCAGTTGAGATTTCAACATTTTAAACTCACATACTCTGTTTCAAAAATCATCACCTAAAAATCTCCCACTGTTCTAGAGCCTAGATGAGTTAAGGCATTTCAAAACTTATCTGGTACAATAGCCATCAGTGAGAACCCCCACTCCCAACAGATTTGGAAATCTAGCATGGGCGTCGCAATATCTGTTTACATTTTTAAAATATTTATTTGGACCCCCCACATGTACCATAACATATTAGTTCACCCAGCGCTGTTTCTATTGCTTCGAGTAAGAATTAATTCCACTTGGTTGATAGGAGAATACTCATACCAATAAAAGTCCACTCCGGGTTTTCCAGTTACTCACTGCACCGCCTGGAGCATAAACAGCGAAGTGAATGGTCAGTGCAGGCTTCTGATGGTAACATCAACACTGTTGAAATCTCACACTGTCCAGCTTTTGTCTAAACTTATTCTTTTTTTTTTACACAACCTCAAAATTAACCCTTGGCCATGTTAAATTACTGCTCAACTAAACAATGAAACAAGGAGGAAGCTACTTTACTTTAACACTTTCATGCATGATGGACAGTTAATGTCATTATCTTCTATCTGTATTGGTTTTAATGTTAGAATTGCATGACAGCTTCTTTCTCTTGTCATGGCCCACTGGTGGTTAGTAACTGCAAGCGCAACAAAACACATGGTAAACAAAAATGACTGACATGTGTTAATCAGATTGAAAGGCGGATAAAACATTTTGGAGGGAAATCATGAGAGATTTCTTTCATCATTCATGCATGAAAGGGTTAATTAACAGTAGGCTTGTATAGATTGGTAAACTTGGATGATGATTAATTGTTTGCAATATCCGATACCTCCCCAGAAACAATGAACATTAGGAGATTCTTTACAAAGAAGCCAAAAGTAAGTCAGAATTTCCCCACAGGACAGTTTCTTTCTTATGCTAAGTTAGTGCAGCTAGCTCGTTAGCTATCACTTCACCCAAGTTCAGTGATGACATAAAATCATCATAAAATCATTGAGTTTGTTTTTGACAGGTAAAATATATTGTAATGCCAAGAATGAGAAAAAAACAAGAAATAGAAAAAAAACAATACTTAATCCATCTCTCCTAACGTAGGAACCTGATACTGAGAGTGAGTCAGAGGCAGTGAGTCAGAGGCAGGTCAGCATGTAGGGACAGTGGAGAGAGTGATGTTGCTGAGGTGAGTGATGAAGGGTGCTGAGCAGATGTGAATGAAATCTAAAATGTAAATTTAAATCAGAATTCATTTATTATTTATTATTATAAGCTTATTTAATTTTAACTTTCATTTCTAGGAAAGTTGGGGAAAATTAGTGTATGAGGAAGGAATAGTGGAAATCAAACAATGGAAAAAGGGAGATGAATGTTATTCCAAGTGGATTGTGAAGGAAAGAGGGTTCAAAGTTATGAAGTGGTAGAACTAGTAGTGCCACCATGATAAGAAGGAACCTGTAAACTTGTTTTAGTCATTAATTACATTCAAGTTGACAAAACTTTATTACTTGGCACAGCCTAATGTAGTGTTATGAAGGCTGCATGATGCCATGTCATTTTTTGTTATGAGTAGGTCTATCTCTAAATCAGAAAAAAGTAAAATTTCCCCCTAAATTCACTGTTGGTGGTTATCAAAATTGCAGCTATTCACTGGATAAAATTAATAATATTCTTCTTTTTAAACATGCAGTTGAGTGTCATCGTTGCTTGGCACAATGACGTTGTGTTACAAATAATAAATTTTTAACTAAATGTAGTTTTTTTACTAAATTAACTACATTTATTTTAATTTTAAATAAATTAAAATAAAACTAATCAGAGAATAACCAAAATAAAAGTAAAAAGCACCCCTAAAGTCATTGTTTGTGATAAATTGTGTCACATTAGCATTATCTTAGCCATAAAAGTGAGATTAAAAACAGGATGATGGACTAGTTGAAAGAGTCAATTGAATCAAGTGTTTACTTATGTAGGTAAAAGTAGATATTTAAACAACCTGTCAAAATACACCAGAAGGCAGGAAATGGCATCTACTTCATTCTAAATGTTCTGGTGGAGAACCCCCCGTCAAGTGTGTGTCTTCATTGCCCCCCCCGTTACAAATTCTTCTGATTGAAATTCTTCAATCTAGCAGAAAGATTTAAGTTTTCCGTATGTTTTAAAATCTTATGTGAACGTCTTTGGGAAGTTCATTAGTCTTGGTAGTCTACAGTAATACTGTAGATAATAATTATTCGTAGTTTTTAACTGTTCCTCATTAAAAATGCTGAGAGTTCTGAAACGGTGAAATATCCATCAGCGACTTTCATACCACGTGTGTGTGTGTGTGGGTGTGGGTGTGTGTGTGTGTTCAAGTGGCACATGAAGTGTCGACATTCCTATTGTGCCTGTATTGTGTCTCTTGAAATTCTTGAATGACAGCCAATGAGGTGGAAGGGAGCAGAAGGTGAAATTCAACACTACAGACTGGTGCCTAAAAAGTTCCTCTCTTTTCACGAAATTCCTGCGAGTGCGAGCGAGCACTGAAGTTATGTGTTGTGATAGTCTTCAAATATGGAAAACGTGATATTTGCACAATCATGGATTTAGATGTTATGTAAGTTTGTATTTATTAACACGTTCCTACCACCCTGGCAACCGGGGCACCACTGATTTATGGATATCAAGGGTATAATGATTGATTATGCTGAGTCAGTACTGTTGTGATACCAGAGCTGGTGTAGACTGAAAATCATAAGTTTTCACAATATAACAAAATATGTAGTGATAATTAACAGTGAACACACATACACTCACTGGCCATGTCATTAGGTACACAAACTTTGTATCTACACACCTTGTCCATTTTATTTACAAACTGTTTCTCTGTATACTTTCACCCTGTTCGTCACTGGTCAGCATCCCCACAGAGCAGGTGTTATTTGAGTGGTGGATCATTCTTAGCACTGATGTGGCGGTGGTGTGTTAGCAGAGATGCTGGAGATGTTAAACACTGTCCACTATTAGATGCACTTGCGTTGTTGGTCCTCTTTGTAGATGTAAAGCCAGAGACAGTAGCTTACACTGTTTGTCTTGATCCTCTGGTCCTTCATTTGTGATCACAGGAAGCTGTTGGCACACTAGGTTTGGTTGGTGCACTATTTTCACTCCAGCAGTGACCGTGGGGTGGGTAAAACATTAAAAGCTCTGTTGTGTGCAGTAGAATAACACACCACTGTCACATTAGAGTCCAGGTCTATTGAGGTTGTTACTCGCTGGTACCACTCTGTGTACTGCCAGTATTTTATCTGTATATCTATAATATATTGCTGTATGTTGATGCAGTGATGCTGAGTAGTGTTTAGTCTACATCCTGCAGCTTTCTGTCTCAGGCTGCTGTAGTGTTCAACCAGGATTAGAGCTACTGGTCAGCAACCTCAGCTGCACCCTGCTAACCGTGGAGCTGGCTGGCTTTTGGTCTCGTCGGGTCAAGCCTGTGATGATGATGTGCCAGTCAGCGTGTACCACCAATATCACCTCTGTAGGCTAATACAGAGGTACTAATGTTCTATTTCTTCTGTCTGCAGGAGCCTAATCAGACGTTCTACACAGACATCCCTGACCTCCCCAGGTGCTTTCAGCTTTCTGTGCTGTCATGGATCCCCTGCATCTACCTGTGGCTTGTCACCCCCCTCTACCTCTTTTTCCTCAACAGGAACAACAAAGGCTATATCATGATGTCTTTATTAAACAGAGTTAAAACGGTAAGAGCTTGTTAGCGTCAGTGCTAATGTTTCTGCTTTTAGAATATCACAGTAGTTCAGATTAATTGTGTTTCTCCTTTTGTCTCGTTTTCTCTCTTTGCAGGCTTTAGGCGTTGTTTTATGGATTGTGTGCTGGACAGATCTTTTTGCCGCTTTTCATGAGACGAACAAATCTCCAATATACTTCATTACTCCATTAGTAGTTGGCATGACTATGGTAAGTATATAAAGCCAATAAAACGGATGGGAGACCAGTAGCAGATGTGGTCTGAAAAGATCATATCTGGGGTGTTAACTAAGCATGTTAAAGAGCACCTAAAACAACAAGAGGCTAATTTTCTAACATTGTAACAGGTATAGCAATACAAACGGTATTTTTTTATATATACTGTATATGTCTGATCAGCTATAACATTAAAACCACCTGCCTACTACTGTGTAAGTCCTCCTCATGCTGCTGAAACAGCTCTGACCCACTAAGGCCTGGATTTCACAGAACCATTAAGACCTGTAAGTTGTGAGGTGGTGCTGCCGTGGATGGGACTTGTTTCTCCAGCAAACCGAGGCCACTGCCAGTAGGGAGTATTGTTGTCATTAATTGGGGTCCTGGTTCTGTTTAGGTAGGTGGTATTTGTAGTAGCATCCACATTAATGCCAGAAACCAAGATTTGCCCAGAGCCTCACTCTGGCTCAGCCAGTTTGGCTTGTTCCCATAGTGCAGTCTGGTCCCCTGTCTTCCCCAGATATGTGATGCACACACACCAGCTGTCCACACCATGTAAAAGAGAATGTGATTCATCAGACTAGCCACCTTCTGTCAGTGCTCCATGGTCCAGCTCTGAATGCTCATTGACTGAGGTCAGCTTGGGCACTCTGACTGGCCTAATTGTGATGCCAAATCAAAAAATTACAATTAAAATGAAAAACACACCTGATGGAGTGATTGGAAGATCAAAGAAATATCTGTTAGGAATGTTGCTTACAGTAGCTCTGAAATGTTTTACAATTAAATGGATGAATCCAGACCCCCCAACATATAACTTATGGATCCAAAAACTATGGGATGTTTATCAGATAGAGCAAATAACATACAATAAGACTTCAAAAATCTATTTTTACAAAGCGATGGGGCCCTGCTATGGATCTAATTATACAGTAAAGATATTATCATTAATATTTTGGTTACTAAATTTTTATATTTTATTC
>BRDA01007880.1:46129-63115 GCA_036984385.1 Crenuchus spilurus | reverse complement strand
TTTATTTATTTATTTTTGGTCTATATAATTTAAAGTTAATGATGTTAAAATATGGGAAAAAGAAAATGCATTTGTATAAACCTGTATTGTGAAATTTTGTAAAATAAAAATTAAGTTCTTAAAAAAAAAAAAAAAAACACTCATCAGCGTCTTTAACGTTTCTTTCATAGGACATATCTCCACAATTGAGTCTAACTAACTTGTCTTTTCTTTTAAAAATCTCCAAAATCTTACATTGTAAACAAAATACATGTTAAGTTGGTGCAAAGTTAGAGTGAGGAATTGATTGCCGTATTTGAGTATTGAAATGTTTCATTATTTTAGATATTTTGCGTAGCTCTAGTTCTGACAGTTCTACCAGATGTTTTATGCAATAAAACATGTACATATGAGCCAGCAGCTCAGGTAACATTCACAGCAGTCATCAGAAATGTGTCCTCTGTGATTTTGAGTGTCACAAGGTTTTTGTGAGTATTATGATGTTCTTCACTGGATCGTAATACATCAGAACACCTTTTTGAAGTGATCCACACAGGCCAGTTTGCAACATGTTGTGCAATCCTTTCCACGGAGAATCGAGGCTGTCCTGTTGCGCAGGCAGGTGCGGTGTTAGCCTAGGGGTCCTATTAAAGTGCTCAGTGAGTGTAGAAACTGTTACCAGGTTTTGTTTACCCTGTTTTTTTTTTCTTACAGCTGTTAGCCACATTCATTATCCAGTTTGAGCGGCTGAGAGGGGTGCAGTCCTCTGGGGTGCTTTTCATATTTTGGACGCTCTCTATACTGTGTGCCATCGTGCCTTTCCGCTCCAAGATCATCCATGCCAAACAGGTGTGTAACCATATCATGTGACCAGTGACGTGTGTTATATGTGCAGTCCACAAACATTAATAAGGCATTTTTCAGTCAATAATAATGACACACATTATTGTGACTGATGGTGGTACTTAATTAAACAATTTTGCATACAAGTTTGCTCACTAATCCATACAGGAAGCTAAATAAATAAATTTAATGTGGGTTCATAATAATGATTCACATTTATTAACAAAACATATAAGATGCACATATTTTATGCACCTCTCAAGCTTATTGGTTTATTGTATCTCTTTAACCTCCTAAGACCCGAACATGGCATGACATACATCCTTTCTCTTTTTTATTTGGGCTGTTTGTCACCTGATTAGTTTAAAAACAAAGGATTATCTGTTTACATGATGATTTCTGAGGTGGCAGTATAATGGCCTAATAAGAGGACACCAGGCAAAATTTAGTTTTGTGGTCTAAACAACCCAAAATGTGATGTCCACACATGTGAACATGCCAGGTCCTAGGAGGTTAAAAGACTTCAGTCATTTACTTTTACAGGGCGTTTGTCTGTTTTCTGTCATTTATATCACTTTATTTTCAATCTATTTACCTTTTGTTGCTTTTACATTCCTCTTTCCTTCACTCCTCCATTTGCTCCTGCTTTTTCTTTCTTTTTATGTCTGCATGTCATCCCCCCATCCCTCTTCCTCATACGCTCTGAGTCGGGCACGCAGCTCAGTGAGAAGTTCAGATGAGGACAGAGCAGCTGCTGAGAGAGACAGAGAGAGAGAGAGACAGAGAGAGAGACAGAGAGAGAGACAGAGAGAGAGACAGAGAGAGACAGAGAGAGAGAGAGAGAGATCTCGTTTGGAAGAAGTGATGCTGTTGTTTTTAAGTCCCACTTTTAACTTTCTAATCTAAACAAGGGGCTTCTGGGCTAAGGGTTGCACACATGTTGTACCTTTATGTAAAACATTTATACTGACGTCTTGAATGCAGATAAAGACAAGAAGAAGACTGTGATTTGTAAATGACAAGACAAACGGAGGAAGGCTAAGTGTTTGGTGGTAGAAAAAGTAGGTTAGAAAAATGGATGTCTGTGTTTTTTAATTAGAATTATGGCATCTTCCTGTCTTTGCAGAAAGGGATCGATGACATGTTACGTTTCACAACCTTCTATTTGTATTTTGGCCTCACGCTGGTAGAGCTCATCATGTCCTGCTTCAACGAGAAGCCCCCTCTCTTTTCCAGTGTGGTCACAGATCCTGTAAGTGTGTGTGTAATAGGTGTGATTACTGTTGTTTCTTGGTTTCTAGGTTGTTGTGGGTGTTTAACATGCTTTCAAAATATTTTCAATAATTCATGTGCAAGCTGTAGTGTATATCTATATATTAAATATATCTACAGTGGTGCTGGAACGTTTGTGAATCCGTTGACCTAAAAATATGACCTAAAGCATCATCAGATGTTCATACTTTAGTCTCTCACAAATATGTCATATTGGATCATTTTCCTCAATAAATAAATGAGCAAGTCTAATATTTGTGTCTCATTAGTTTAACTGGGTTCTCTTTATCTACTTTTAGGACTTGTGTGAACATCTGATGATGTTTTAGGTCACATTTATGCAGAAATATAGAACATTCTAAAGGGTTCACAAACATTTAAGCACCACTGTTATGATTCGTGACTAACACAGAATTTAACTTTTTAGAATCCGTGTCCAGAATCATCTGCTGGCTTCCTCTCAAGAGTGACCTTTTGGTGGTTTACAAGGTATATATTGTGCTGTTTTCTGGGTTGTGCACTAATGTTCTGTAGACACGGTTACTGATGGGACTGTATGACTGTTGGGGATGAAAAGTCCTTGAATATCACTTATTTGTTAGTGTTCCTTTTTTGTAATATTTGTCTTCCATTCTACAGTGTCATTAGACAACAAAATAACTTTTTGTTTGATCACTGTGGTCAAATGACCGGCACCCGGTGCTTTTAGGTATAAGAAGGTAAACCAGGCACGGTTTCTAGTGTTAATGTCTAAAACACTTTGTGCAGATTAACATTAATGTTTAAGGTAATGTTTAATGGTCTTATCATGCCATGAGTGTCAAAGTAAAGAGCAAATTTCCTTGGAACAGCTGGTGCAGTATCTAAAAATTAGCATTTAATTTGAATACATTAGCTATTGTTACAATGCTGGGTAACCACAACACCATAACATGTTAGGAAAGCATCTATAGTTATGACTTGTAGTGGTTATAAAATAACAAATGACCATATCTTTGCATCAATATTAAAATGACTGTCCACAGAACATTTTTGTCTTATCATATCAGCTGTAATACATCAGAGATGGCACATATATAGCGAAGGTGCTAATAATAAAAGCTCATTTGGTTGTTTCCAAGGAGGCCACAGGCTGCAAATGAAAACATGTTAGTCATTTGTGGAACAGCTCCAGAAGCCAAAACTTCATTAAAATTGATAAAAATGTTCCTAAAATGTACAGATACAAGACAAATCCATCATAGCTTACAAGACAGACAACGAGCATTCCTAGCTTGTGAAGTTGCCCTGTTTCCGGGCTTAAATGTGTTATTTTTATGGGTCCTAATTCTTGAGAACATCATGGTAGATTCTGAAATTGACTCTTGTTTGTGTTTTGATTCTCAGCATGGCTATAAAAGGTTACAAATCCCCACTAGAGACAAAGGACTTGTGGTCTCTAAACAAGCAGGATAGCTCTGGAGTGGTGGTGCCCAAACTCCTCGGGGAATGGGAAGTGGAGAAGTCTAAAGCACAGAGGTACAGTACTGATTTGTGCTGTTAATGAGTAATTTGTGTCAGTTTACACAGGAAGCTGCACCCATAGAAGACAGATTGGCGATCGCTTCCCTTACATATGTGCTGATAAATGTAAAGTTGAAGATCATTTCCGTTACATTTTTCAGATGAAGTGTACAGTCAACCACATTTGCATGATAAGGGAAGATGCTGATATTCTGATATGCAGACTGAACGTAAAATGAAATTATATTAAAGACACTTTCCTCTAACTCTCTTCTGTATTGGACATAATTAGTGTAACTCAGTATAAAAACATTTAGATGCTAAATCTAAATCACCCCACTGGAGGGGCACTTCATCATGTGCAATTGTAGGAGAACCCTATACAGCTCTGCACCTCATGTTCTCAACTGTAAAGGGCTCACACTTTGGGACACTGTCTAGTAGGGGTGCAATAGACGACATTTAATGCACCCTTTTGTATGGGAAAGGCAACCAAATAAGAGGACTCATTAAGACAGATTATCAGTCTTTCTTGTTCTAGAGGACACAATATTATTTGTTGCAAAAATGTGGCACTCAGTAATGTTTTCCCATGTGAAGGGCAACTTAGAGGGCACTTTTTGCCGTTCTAGAGGGCACTTTGGCGTAATTTTTTCACCGCCCCTGCCCCCCCCACGAGTCCACCAGTGACTGTATTACTCAAAGCCAAGTGACATTTCACAATTTGAGAAGAAAGTGAAAGCAGAAGCAGAAGAGAATCTCTCTCACTTAATATCTGAGGAACATTATTCTGTGTGTAGAAATAAAAGCAGAAGACTTCTGAGACTTTTGCTTTTGGCCGATTGTGTTGCTGTTAACATTCCTCCTGTCAGCATCACAATAAAGTCTATTGTCAAACACTCCTTCACATTTAGAAGCTCATTTACTACATTTGACTCTTGGGAGTGTCCTGTCCAGTTTTTCCTCTTTCACTGCCACCTTTTCCGTTCTCTGATTAACACTGAAGGTTTCCCTTTGCAAACGTTTCAGGTATTATCTCACTTAAGCTTGTGTAATGTTAAACAGAACTACTACTACAAGCACTGTAATGGCAGCTTCCTCCTCCGACACATTTTGCAATTCAGATTTTGTTCTATTTGGTAATATTGTCATGAGTAAGAGAAATAAAGATCATGAGTACAGACTAAAAGACATTATATAAAATATTTAGTAAAAATAAATTATTAATATTAAATTTTTCATAAAATGCCCTTGCAGTTCAAAGGTTATACAGTGGAACCTCGGTTTTCATCATTAATCTGTTCTAAAGTGTCTGATGATAATGAAGCAAATGATAACTGAAGCAATAATTCCTATATTATAAATAACATAAATCCAATTAATCTGTTCCAGACGCTCCAAAATATTTTAAAAAATACATTTTATATAGAATAACTATAGTTTTACACACAGAACACAATGAGAAATGCATACAAAAGACTAATGAAATGGATAAATGAACATTTAACATCACTCTTACAGGTTTACGGTTTGTTTTAGAGAGTGCTGATGTGGTCCAGCTGCAGCCTTTGTTTTGTACACCTGTTCTCGGGGTTTTCAGCCGCTATTTGTTTTCGCACCAGTTTTCAGGCGGTAGTGCTGTGCGCTGCTTTACTGTGACATGTTTTAGTTTGTTTTGAGCGTTATCAACGAGAAACAAAGCTATACTGAACAACAAATACATGGGTGGATGTTTTGTTTTTGCGAAATTACTGGCGAGTTACATGGGCACGCTGATGAAAACCGGGCGGATGAACAATAACTGGAACAAAATTTTCGATAACCAAATTGTAAGAGGTTCCACTGTATTAAAAATACTTCCACATATGTGACACAACTGAAATTAAATCAAAATATCCAATTTAGTAAATGCACTAAATAATGAAGCATTAGTTTAATGATAGTTGAATGTTAGTCTAATTAGTTAAATTTAAGCAGTTTTCTCAGAAAAGTGTCTTCTCTTCCACAGCACTGAGCAGGATGTGAATGGGCAGGCCATGTTCTCTAAAGCTGGACCAGAGACTAACCATGTGGAGGTCAATCCTGAAGAGGTGGAGGTGCTGCTCTCAAATCGGAAGAAGTCTCATCAGCCCTCGTTTCTGCGCTCCCTACTCAGGGCGTTTGGCCCGTACTTCCTTATCGGCTCAGCCTTCAAACTGCTGCAGGACCTCATCACCTTCATCAACCCACAGCTGCTCAGGTCACTTACACCATCCTAACTTCATTCAACTATTAACTCTAATGTCACAGAGCTCGTTCAGATTAATCAAAGGTGATTTACATTTTGATGAAATTTTTATTACACTTTTATTCAGAATTGTTTTGACCAAAATCAGCGGCCAAAAGAAAGTATCGCATGTGAGTCCACGTGACTATGGTCTTGACATTTGTGGTAAGGGAAGCACAGAACATAAAGACCAAATAAAAAGTGGAAAAGATTGTGTTTATGAAATGTAACGTTTGTAGTAAGTATTAAAGGTGCTGTACAGTATTTGAATACAGTAAACGTTTTGTAAAATGTATCCTCATTGTTCTTTTTGTGCTTTAAAAAAGTCCAGTGTTGGTATTCGTCTCTGGCTCTGTAAATGGGAAACAATGTGGGTCGGACTGTGAAACACAACACTGTTCCAGCTAATCTGCAGTAGGGAGCAATGGTGTTCATTCCCAGGACACGGGATAGGGAGGGGCAGGGGTGAAGACTAGTGTAAACATTGGTGAGGAGTTTGGACGGTGGAGACCTTCTAACTAGTTCAGTATTGTTCTAGTTCAGTATTGTTCTAGTTCAGTATTGTTTTGGTCTCATTTGCGGATGTTTGTGATAGATAATCACAACTGCTTTATTTAGCATCAATTGTAGCAAGTTTGCTAAACCACTAACGCTAGCCTCGCTAAAGCTAATTACTTGCCCTGTTGACATACTCGTATATAAAGTGGAACCTCGGTTATCGTTTGTCCTGGTTATCGTACAATTCGGTTATCGTCAACTTTTTTAGGGAAATTTTGTCCCAGTTATCGTTCATCCGTTTTGGTCGCCGTGCCTACGTGACTCGCTGCTAATTTTGTGAAAACAATACATCCATCCACGCGTTTGTCATTCTAGCTTTGTTTCTCATTGTTTCTCTGGCTTTTAATAAGTTCTTTAAAGAACCTGTAATGGTGCATCTATGTATTGTTCAAAGAAAGCGGAAGTTGCTTTAAAAATTTGAGTCAGGTTGACTTTTGTTACAGGCCAAAATTAATTCACTTCACAGATGTTCATGCTGGACGCAGAGCTGTAAGTTAGTGGAGACACAGATGTTATAAATGACAACCGAGAGTCATTAGGAATTTATGATGGGGAAGAGAGTGGCATATGATGACATACAGCCATGGTGAATAGTTGCTGGAAAGATGACGTGAGGTGATAAATGTTGTTTGATCTGCCTTATCTGTGGGTTTGGAGCATTTATGAGCCATTGTCGTTGCTTGGTTTCCTCTAGTCCAGCTATCTGCTACTTAAAAAGACATTAACTGTGCACCATCGAGGCTTAATCAAGTGGCACAGAAAGGACGCTGGGTAGGGAACAGATGTCACTGCACTGTTTGCTTTTGTACAATCCTTTGTATGAGTTCACACTCATCATCTGCTATTGTGAGGAACGTAATAACACCTGACTTTGCCTCTTTTAACCTTGAACTTACAAAAGTCTCTTTAAAGTGTATAAAACAAACACATACACAGACACATTAACTGAAGCACTTTTATCTTGTTTGCTTGCAGTGACTGGAGCTACAAAAATGCTGATTAGATGGTCAGCATGTGAACAATACTGGCTTGTAATGCTGGTTTGTGTAAAGGCCTCAGGAGACATTTGTGTGTTTTTGCTTAGTCACCACCATTAACCTCCAGGAGGTTGCCAGTTATTTGCAAAGCAAAAGTCATATTCAAATTTGTTACTTTTTGTTCTCTGAGCTGTAAATGAAGCTGATCAAAGATACTGTTTCAGAAGTGTGTTTACCCAGTTTACTACTACTTATACTACTACTAATACTACTTATTCTAGTACTTCTATTACTACTACTGTTACTAATATTTCTACTGTTATTACTACTACTATTAATATCAAACAAACTGAATCTAAGCCCGATGTGAGCAAGCCGAAGGCAACAGTGGCAAGGAAAAACTCCCTCAAGGCTGGAGGAAGAAACCTACTACTATTACTAAGAAACTACTATTACTACTGCTACTACTACTACTACTATTATTACTACTACTCCTACTTACACTCCTACTGCTACTAATGCTATACTTGTACTGTTACTACTACTACTTATACTAGTACTACTTCTATTACTGTTATTACTACTTCTACTACTAGTAGTACTACTTATACTAGTACTTCTATTACTAATGCTGTTACTAGTACTTCTATTACTAATACTAATAACTGTTACTAATACTTCTACTGTTATTACTACTACTTCTAGTAGTATTACTACTACTACTATTACTACTGCTACTTATACTAGTACTACTTATACTAGTACTTCTAGTACTACTGCTACTACTATTACTACTACTACTACTTATACTCCTACTGCTACTACTTGTACTGTTACTACTACTACTTAAACTAGTACTTCTACTACTACTTCTATTACTGTTATTACTACTACTACTATTACTACTTCTACTAGTACTACTTCTACTATGATATGAATGCATATGAGATATGAATGCATAAACAACCACAGTAAAGTGTTTTACACTAGAATAGGTGCAATTAATACATCACCAACAACAATTAACATGTTATACACCAGGACAGGAGCTGATAGTCCATAGACAACCTTACTAAACACCCTGTACACTAGAATAAAAGATACTGTGTAAGACATTAAAACTGAACTGTCCTACCTCACCCTTCCACCAAAGAAGATAAGTGTGTGGAGGAGCAGCAGCTGTGGATTGTATCAAACAGAGAAAATCTGTCCCCAAACGGTTAGGCAACAGAACTGTCATCTGAAATAAAAGTGTCAAGCTGTGTTTGTGCTTCAGCACAAATGTGATTGCAAATACTGTGTTGTGTATGTGCATAGTGAGGAGATTCCTGAATTTTGAATTTCTCCTGCTGTCTCTTTCAGAATGCTGATTGAGTTCACCAGAGAGCAGGGGGTCCCATCGTGGTGGGGCTTTGCTCTGGCCTTCATGATGTTCGGCTGCGCCCTGCTGCAGACACTCATCCTGCACCAGCACTTTCAATACTGCTTTGTCACAGGCATGAGACTGCGCTCTGCTATCATAGGAGCCATCTACAGGAAGGTACACACACACACACACACACACACACACACACACACACACACACAGAGAGAGAGAGAGAGAGAGAGATCTACAACTGATATACCCCAATCACAGCTGTTTCTACATATTGCTAACAGCACTACACTGTGAATACACAAAGAGGCTTATATTTTAAAGCTATTTGTTTCACTTATGCTATATTTAATGCAACATTAATTAATGCAACATCATTAAAAGTTTTACTTATTTTATCAGTAAGCAATACATTATTATAATATTATTAGGGCTGTCAAATGATAAAAAAAGTAATTGCGATTCATCTCCGAATTTCATACAATCACTTTTTGGGAGAATTTTGAAGAGACACTTAGAGGCATGTAAATGGATGGCATATCACTGACTGGTATATGTGAAAATGAAATTAAATAATTTCAAATGTTTGAACCATCTCCATTTAATACTGTACAGTGGAAGCTTGACTTACGAGTGACCCAACTTAGGAATTTTCTGAATTATTAGCCGTCGATCAGTGTTTTTTTTGCTTTATGATACCGAGATCTGAGTTACGAGCGAGCTTCCATCACCCACCACTAGGTGTCACTAACGAGTTTGAGTGAGTGCAGAGGTGGTGACTTGTCGCTGTGTAAACAAATGTGTCTCACTCTTTTTCTAAACATTTTGAAATAGAAAAAAAGAAACAAAGCTCTTCGGACAGGATTTTATTGAAACGCCCTGCTAGTGATAGAGAGTAAAGTGTGGTGAAAAGGGCAAACGTCACTAAAGTAGATTGTCTGATCTTTAATGTAAATACACTTAATAAACCAGTTTATTTCTTTACGTTTTCTTGTGCATTATGTATTATTATTTTTATACATTTGTTATTTATAAAGTAAATATTTCTTACTTAAAACATGTAACAAATAAAATTGTTGTGGTTTATGCGTTGCTGGATTAATAACATTTTAATTCATATTAATGTTAAAATGTAATTTGATGTACGAGCAAATTGAGTTACGAGCTCTGAACGAATTAAACTCATAAGTCAAGGTTTCACTGTAAAGTGTAACTGTTTTTGGACGGTAAAAACTGTGGTGGACCAAAACTGCCTTTTTAAAAATGTAGGGGACATCCCCCCCCCCCCCCCAAAAAAAAAATAAATAAAATAAAATTACGTCCATGTATGACTCGCGGGGCCAAATAGAATTTGCATTAATGACATTATTTTTTAAAATTGCATTAAATTGAGATCGTGTTAGTGCGTTATTTTCACGTTCACTTCGACAGCCCTAATTATTATTATTATATATATATTATACATCAGGATTATTTTTCAGCACATTCATGGTGGTTGTTTGCTGTATATGTAAGCAGGTGTGCTTATGTCTGTTCTGTGTTTATCAGTAGGTGATCAGGTTAAAGATGTTTATCATGTGATGAGAGAAGAAGCTCTTGAGTCTTGCCTAATGAAAAGACAAGTGCACACTGACTGCCTTCTAGTCTAGATTCAGATTTTGTGTGAAAGGTTAGAGGTGCCTTTGTGCTGCTCTGTGTAGGTTTGTGCCCTTTGTTAAGAGTGGAGTAAAGAGTGACTTGGCCTGTGCAGTAGTGTGTCATACAGCTTTGTTGAATGAGTGACAAAGCAGAAGGAGGAGTGGTTGGGTGTGAGTAGATGTGTTTTTTTGTTTTTTTTTACTTTGCTCGAGTGCACTTTTACCCAGTAGTGAGTAAGTCTATGAACACATCTCTGATTCATACATCATATTTACCATGAAATAAAGTTTATAGGGATGTGCTACTCATGCAGGAATGTACTCAAGGAAGTATTATCTATAATAACGGTAACAGATACCGGCATGGCAAGTTTACTTCTATAGGACCTTTCATACACCACGGTCAGTCAGTGTGCTGTACAGATTAAGAAATACAAAGATAAAGTTTTAGAATTAAAGAAACTATTTAAAAGTTTTAAACTAACTTTTAGATTTAACAGAGAAATTATTTAAAATGAACTAATATAGTGGTGCTGTTACAGAATAAAGTGTGAACGATGTTTTAGCTGCTCAAATAGAAATGCTTTCAATCTGGATTTAAGAGTGTAAAGTCAGATCTCTTCTAAAATTTTCTATAATAAGAACTAAACGCTGCTTCTCCATGTTTAGCTTTTATCTTATTTATGGAATACAGCCTGATTCTCACTTTTGAGAAAATTGCATTAGGTTTATTAGTCATATAGTGTTTTTAATTGTATTTTAATTTAAGGAGAGTAGTTTTATAGTGACTTTTATCTTTAATCTTGTGTGCTGCTACTGCTCTTTCAGCTGTGAGAGCTGCTGGAAGCTGAATTTCTCTGAAGGAGGGTTTAATAAAGTTTTATCTAAGCTGTCTATCTACCTAATTGAGACCATTCTGACCAGTGTATTTATTTGTAGGACACTGATCATGATTTTACAAGCAGTTCCAATTTCTTTACATCCAAAATGCCCGCTGGCTGTTTTGGCAGATGTTTATTAAGTGAAAGGAAGACGGGGAACAGTGACGGTAATGTTGTTTGCTGTTTATCCAAAGCTCCCTCTTTAGAGATTAAATGAGAGCAGTGATATGAAACACATAATTTGCTTGAAAAAAGTATAAGCAGTGTTTCCTCACATGCGTTTTTTTGTCTCTGTGACCCCGCCCTTGTCCTGTCATTGGTCCTCTGTTGTTCCTGTCTTCACAATTAAGGAGTTTGTATTATACTTAATGTCATAGACTGTTTAGCCTGTGTTTCACTTGTCTAGTGTCACTGAATAATTGTTCTTCATGTTACACGGACGTCAGTTTATCTGTTTCTATCTTTTGGCTTTTGTTTGGTTACCTCAGTGTTTTGTTTCTGTGTCTCGTATGGTAATAAACCTTTTTGTTTGGATCGACCCCCTGCATCCTACTCTCCTTATCCCTTCTCCACCTGTTTATGACACATAATAAAAATAAATCCTCTGATTGTGGACAGTGCGTTAAGTTAGAAATGATTCTGGTTCTGATTCTTCATTGTTTGCATATTAGGCTTAAAAGTACAAATTCTGCAACTCGTCTGCTCCTAAAAAAAAGTGTGATTCATAGTTTCCTCCTTCTGTATTTTTGTGTTACAGTTCTACTCACAATCAATCAATTAATCAATCAATCAGTCAATCAATCAGTTAAAACTTTAATTATACAGCACTTTTCATACAATCAAATTGAAGTTCAAAGTGCTTTACAAGTGATTGACAGGAAAAGATGATAAAAGCAGATTATATAAAGAATAAAAACTGTATAAATAATAAAAAATAATCCATTAGTTACATGAAAATATAAAATGTAACGGTGTGTAATAAAAGTAAAATTGATCAGTAATTAAATGTAAAACTAATTTTAAAAATGTAAATAAATAAATTAAATATAAATAAAGGAAAAGTTTTAATACTAAAACCACGAAATGTTTATAAAACACTACACAGTAAATATGCCAGTGTTAAATCAACACTATTAGAGTTAAATTAACACTGAGGGTGTCAAAATGTAACACTCCCAGTGTTAATTTAACTCTAATAGTGTTGATTTAACACTGGCAGATTTACTGTGTACATAAAAGTTATATATTTATTTGAATTTAAATATATCAGTATTTTCAGCCTCTCTCAGCTGGAGGGTCTGAGAGACCGTCCTGGATTATAAACTGAAAGCGTATTTGAGATGCAGTCTGCTGAAAGGCCATGTACTGCTTCATAAGCTAACAAAAGAAATGTAAAATCAATGCGATAACAAACAGGTTGCCAGTGTAACCAGTTTTAAATAGGACTAATGTGTGCCCTCCTGGTGCCAAATGTTTTTTTTAATCCTACGTACGTCAGCTCTGTGAAGTCACAGGTCAGTGAGTCACGATTACATCACCGCTGTTTTGTGCACATTAGCACCTAAACTGTTGCCAAAAATGAAAAACAAATGCATCACAACACATATGTGCTCCAGGACTTCATGACAGTGACTTTATAAGCATCTAAACAAAAGAATCATTATCCAGCAGGCACGATGACGTGCTTGCAGCGTTGATACGTTTTCAAGAGGTTCTGTGCCCGCTGGGTAACTGTGCCTGGGACACAGATGTCTCACTGAGATGTTGTTTCTCTCTTTTTGCACAGTCACTGGTTATTACAAATGAAGCCAAGCGTTCCTCCACAGTAGGAGAAGTGGTCAATCTGATGTCTGTGGATGCCCAACGCTTCATGGACCTCACCACTTTTCTCAACATGCTGTGGTCTGCACCACTGCAGATCATACTGGCCCTCTTCTTCCTCTGGCAGGTCAGTACCTCTGTCCTTCCCCTGAAGAATGAGATACATAATTAGGTCTGTATATTATCAGTACGATCATATCTGTCAGGATTACTCAGTTAAAACCATTATCCATTAAAATTTAACTTAAATCTGTAATTCTGTAGTGGTCATTTATCACTTTGCCTCTCCAGAAATGACAATATTGTGGATAAAAGTTCATTTTTTGGTCATAATGATTGACTTTGATGTCTGATTGACTCTGAAATGAAAGCAGATGAGTTAAATAAGACATGGAATTCAGTTAATAGACCAACATGTGTCTAAATTTTGGACACAAAGCAGCACCTTTGTCAGATATAACAGCTGAACACACTCGTGACATTCTTTCTACAACAGACATCAAACATTCTTCAGACAGTTCTTCACTAATCTGCTGCAGAACCTCACATACAGGAGTTGGACAATGAAAGTGAGACACCTGTCATTTTAGTGAGGGAGGTTTCATGGCTAAACTGGACCAGTCTGGTGGTTCATTAATGTCACATTGCACCAGTAAGAGCAGAGTGTGAAGGTTCAGTTAGCAGGTAAGAGCACAGTTATATAGTATATTACAATGCACACAACATTATGGTGACATACCAGAGTTCAAAAGAGGACAAATTGTTGCTGCACGTCTTGCTGGCGCATCTGTGACCAAGACAGCAAGTCTATATGTCTAAATATTATTGAGCCACTTTGGGGTGTTTTGGAGGAGCGAGTCAGGAAACGGTTTCCTCCACCAGCATCACGTAGTGACCTGACCACTATCCTGCAAGAAGAATGGCTTAAAATCCCTCTGACCACTGTGCAGGACTTGTATATGTCATTCCCAAGACTAATTGACCCTGTATTGGCTGCAAAAGGAGGCCCAACACCCACTAATAAATTATTGTGGTATAAAACCAGCTGTTTCACTTTCACTGTCCAACCCCTGTAAATGTTGGCGCTTGTAGGTTTGCTTTGCTTTTCACTTCATCCCAAATCAGCTGGATGAGGTTTAAGTCTGGTGACTGTGCTCCACTCCCATGTTTTCAAGCTGACCATCTTGTTGTTTGTTCCTGAGGTGGTTCTGGCAGAGCTTAGACTGATGTTTTGGGTCATTATCTTGCTGTAAGGTGAACCTCTGACACACTAGGTGCACCAGACACGTTCTAAAACTTGACTGGTAGTGTAAATGAAGAAGGTAAACAGTCATATTTGTTAGATTCATTACACGTAAAGTGACATTTCAGGGCTTTTTTTGTTTTAATGTTGTTTTTTGAATAATTTCTGGATTTCTGATTATAATGAAGTCACACTGATCAACAATAAAACAGTTTACTGTACTTTACTTGTAATGTATATTAAATATAACAGTTTAACTTTTTGAATGAATTTTAAAAGAATATTAAAATGTTATGATGTAGAACTGTAATGTATATTATTATATAATGTAAAAATGATGCACTAAGACTAAGGCGCTGACATTATGACCAGAGGCTCGAGAGAGCTAAATAGGCTGTGCTCTCTCTGGGTGGGCAGATTACTGCTACGCTACAGTGCCCGCTGGCTCAGGTGTCTGTTAGCTGATGTATCAGAGCTGAGGATGCTGCACTTTCCTCTGAACGCATTGACTGTCCAGCCACGATGTATCAACAGCATTTGGGAAAGAGGTGGAGCCTGACTTCACATGCATTGGAGGAGACCTCCCCCCTTTAGAGTCAGGGACAATACAAGTGATTGGGACAGTATCAGAGATTGGGTGGGTTGATTTGCCACCTTTATGTTGGGGGAAAATTGGGTTAAATTAAAAAATAAAAAATAGCTTTTTCAGCCTGACGGCCACTTATTTGTGTTAATTTTTAATATTTGAGTCTTTGAAAAGCTTACTGATATAATTTCTGTGCATATATGTGTGTGCATTTCATTTATTTATTACCTTCATGTAAAGAGACGGATGTAGAAGATGCATGAACCTCATGTTCATGTTGAACACACGGTTCATCTTACGAAATTCGCTGTGGGTGCCACTTTAATGGAGTTCCAGCAGTCTCTGTGTGGAGCTTATGTATACTTAAGGTTGTCTTCACTAGTGAACAACGTCTGTTTTGTCTACAACATCAGACACTGAGGTGTAATTGGTGCACATTCCACAGACGAGTGAGTGTGCTGCTTCAGGAACGGAAAGTTAACAGAAATGCCCTGCTTTGCTGATTTGCTCCCACATTAGACCAAATGACGTCTCATTCTGCTGAAGAGACATGATGAGAGCTCCCAGCATATTGCTGTGTTTATCACTCAGCCTTTGATGCATCTGTTTTTCTCCCACTTTTCTTTCCTCTGTAGACTCTGGGGCCCTCTGTGCTGGCAGGAGTGGCTGTTATGATCCTGCTGATTCCCTTCAATGCTGTTATCGCCATGAAAACCAGAGCTTACCAGGTATTTCTGTCTATAATAACAATGAGAAGAGTATTTGTTTATTCAGACTAATGCCATCTAAGGCTTTAAGACTTTACCATCTCACTGTTTCCTTTATTTATGTGGTATGTGGTAATGCCACCACTCAGTCTGTGCATCTCAGGCTGGCTCTTGTGTCTTAATAGCAGAATCTGCATTTCACTCTGCACAAAGTTCATCTTTAAACAGCAGATACAATTACTGCTGTACATGCAGAGCTCACAGCTTTATCTCAGCTCTTCTTTCTGAGCTTTTTTGTGGTCTGCAGGTGGAGCAGATGCAGTATAAAGATGCCCGCATCAAGCTGATGAATGAAATCCTGAATGGGATGAAGGTGCTGAAACTCTATGCCTGGGAGGTTTCTTTCAAAGACAAAGTTCTGCAGATACGTCAGAAAGAGCTCAATGTGCTGCGCAAAACTGCTTACCTCAGTGCTCTCTCCACCATGGCCTGGACCAGTGCCCCCTTTCTGGTGAGCCACTTTATATCAGGGGTCTCTAACTCATATACAGTGGAGCCTCAGTTTTAGTCATTAATCTGTTCTAAAGTGTCTGATGATAACAGAAATAAATGATATCTGAAGCAATATTTCCCATAAGTAAATCCAATTAATCTGTTCCAAACACTCCAGAATATTAACAAAAATACGTTTTATATAGAATAACTATAGTTTTACATACAGAAAACAATGAGGAATATAAGGCTAATGAAATGGATAAATGAACATTTAGAGAGTGCCCGTTTGGTCCAGCCTTTGTTTTGTTTACCAGTTCTCGGTCGCTAATTTTTTCACACCTTTTTTTTAGGCAATAGTGCTGTGCGCCGTTGCTTTAGTGTGACATGTTTATTTGAGCTTTATCAATGAGAAATAAAGCCAGAGAAACAAAGCCATAGAAACACAGAGAAACAAAGCCAGAGAAAGATTGAGAAACAAAACCAGAGAAATAACAAGAAATAAAGCCAGAGAAACAAGAAACAAAGCCAGAGAAACAAGAAACAAAGCCAGAGAAACAAGAAACAAAGCCAGAGAAACAACAAGAAACAAAGCCATAGAAACACAGAGAAACAAAGCCAGAGAAAGATTGAGAAACAAAACCAGAGAAATAACAAGAAATAAAGCCAGAGAAACAAGAAACAAAGCCAGAGAAACAAGAAACAAAGCCAGAGAAACAAGAAACAAAGCCAGAGAAACAACAAGAAACAAAGCCATAGAAACACAGAGAAACAAAGCCAGAGAAAGATTGAGAAACAAAACCAGAGAAATAACAAGAAATAAAGCCAGAGAAACAAGAAACAAAG